>JAOXNR010052602.1:0-16100 GCA_028571225.1 Parsonsia alboflavescens | reverse complement strand
GTATAAGAGCCAATTGTAGTATATAGGGCCTTGAGCAATCCTCCCCCCTTGAGCTAGCTTTTGGGGTTGAGTTAGGTTCAAGCCTATATTTTATCAGGAGCAACACAGAGTTGAGTATCACATTATTTCAATTTCTGAAGTGAACATATTTTTAAGATTCATTCTCCTGTAAGTGATGTTCTCTAGTTTTCTGTTACTCATTCTATATTAAAACCTTTTTTCTGCAAACAATTACCTTTTATTGATGATGTTATTTGAGCAAACCTTTTTCTTTTCTCCCCCAATACAAGGAAAAATTATCTTGAAAATGATCATATGCTGAGGTTTTAAGAGTTTATTTGTTTAATGATGAAGAGAATGGTGTAGCATATGCTAAGATTTTGCTATATAATCACAGGTATTGCTCTTCTGAAGAGAACTTGACCGTCGATCACATTCTACCAATTGCACGAGGTGGAGAATGGACATGGGAAAATTTGGTACGATGGCCTGGAATTACATCGTTTAAACAGTGTTCATATACTTTTGATGTGTTGATTTGCTGAATGTTGGTGTTGACAGTCAATACAGCAGAATCCCACTTTGTTGTTCCAATTAGAGATAATTGAATTATTTCTTTGTTTATTCAACCTATAGACATTATCTTTTATTTGGTCAATTTTATTGCGTTGATATTTTAGTGTGAATAGATGATCTCTTTGAAAACACTTAAAACCACTAATGTTTTGTTTATCAAAAAAATCTGATAAGCATGAAAAGCCTGGAATGGTCTGTTTATGGTGTTCCAGTTCTGTTCTACTTCAGATGATTTAGAGTAATATTTAAATGTTGGGAGCTTTTTGTGATCACTGGGGACTTATGGAGTATACTGCCTTTTCAAGTCAGTCATCATAAGAAAAGGCACAACCATCAATTTAACCATTGGAGTTGTATATTTTTTTCAATGTGACCACTGAACTTTGTGGATTTGACAAATTGATTATTGTAAGGGTAAATCCTTTGAGAAATTTGACTTGACTGAATGACTAAATTCCTAAAACCGCAAGGTTGAGTGGTCAAATTGACATGTTTGTCAAATTATAAAGTAAATACAGCTTTGATGGTTGTGCCCATAAGAAAATGGTATTTTCTACCCTTCTTCACAAATGAGGATTGATGTTGAGATGTTTGCTTGAACTTTTTATAGAAGTAGAACTTTATTCTCTTTTGTGAGCAAGTCATTTCACAGGACTTTGTTGCCTGCTTATGCATCCTTCATAGTATCTTCTTATTTTAGATTTTGTAAGCCACTTACCATTGCTATTGTCCTGCAATAATAGGTGACTGCCTGTGCCAGATGCAACTCAAGAAAGGGTCACAGGACTCTAGAGGAAGCAAATATGAAATTGTTGAAGGTCCCCAAGGTATATTTTCTCTCTCTTTAATTTCTGTAGCTCTCTTAGCTCAAGAATCTACTGGTAAAAGCATATTCACATGTTCTTGAAATATACTAAAGATGTGGGAATAAATCACCATGGAAGTCAGACAAAAAGGGGAAAAAAAAAATGGAAGTAGGATTATTCTTTTAGCGATGATCGGGTTAGGTTTACGCTCGCCAAATTTTTTGCAGGCACCAAAAGATTTCGACATACTTGCCATACCCCTTACAAGCACAGCTGTAAAAATGCTGAGGATGAGACAAGGGACGCCAGAAGAATGGCAGCAATACTTGTCAATGCCTTGATAACATTCTGGAAATGTAGTAGTTTGTATATTCTATTTCATCCTTTGCCATTCTTTGCATGGGCAAAGCATCCATTCCAGATTCTCTCACACATTTGTAATGTGGCTCGTGAATAGTCATCAGTATAGTTTAGTACTAATTTTCTGTTAATTATTAACAGAATCAAATAAATCATTAATTGTTCACTGAATATTATGATTGAAAGAAGGTCTTTTAGTACTAGTTATAGGGGTAGATTAAAGATCTTTTACTATTAAATTAAGTTGTTTAAGTCTATTTTTAATGTTATAGTCTTTTTATTTTCTGAAGAAAGAGATCTATTTTATTAACTTCCAAATATGAAATCAACGTTACCAACTCATTCACAGGAGAGTTCATCAGACCAAGTTAGGTTAGGATGTGTACATAACACAAACACTAGCTGGTAACCGGTAAAGAAAAGGACTAATTAGTCAATCTAATGTCCAAAATCTAATCCTACATATAATAGGGAAATAAATCAAATTTATTAAGAAGTACTTTAGATTTGTAAAATATCACCAAAATTCCTAATAAATTTATAGAATAACAATTAGACTACTAAGCTTTGTGGGTATTTTATTTTACACTCCTTAAAGGAAGTTCCGTTCTCAAAATTTAATTCAAGCCTAAATTACTCTTTCTGCCGTGCACTTTGATAATCTAATACTTTCTTCGTACGAAATTGAATATTCTTAATTTTATTTTGAATTGTTTGGAAATAAATGTCACATTTTATAAATTAATTAATTTTTTTTTAAAGAAATTGATATCGATAAGTTTAAAATGAATTAAATTAACCATTTTTTTTAAAAAATTTGTGCAAATCGAAATGAGGTTTTTAATTTTGGACAGTGGGAGTATAAAATACTATAAAGAAAATATATAAAGAGAATAAAACGAATTCAAATATATTATCAAGTTAAAAACAAAAACAAAAGTTTACTTATAAGGTTGTAAAAATGTAGAAACATCAAGAAAGTTTCAAAGTCACATGATTTTCGAGAATATACATTAAATTATTTAAAATATATACAGTTCAAAAGAAACTAGAAAATATAACAATAAAATTTAAGCCATTTTATAAAAATAGATTATATTCAAAGAAACAATATAAAAAAAGTAAATATTTTAAAGTATTGTAATCACAATACAAATAATAATAATTAAAAAATTATCCATAAATCAATCCTTACTCTATTCCTAGTCACATGTCATTCATCAACTATAATTCTATATGTTTTCTTTCAACCTTATCTAATACATAATAGATATCCCAAGTTGATAATAAGTACTTAACCCCATACTTATCAATACATATGTAACCATACATAATCTCAATGTGGGATGTGGTATCATAATACTAGTAATTTTCTGGATTACATGCAAGAGGAAATTAGAAACTAAAACAATACATATATCATAATATATAATAACACATCCTCTCAATTTGAGCATGGTTAAAAATCACGTGAAGATTTGTTCGTAAGTGCTTGTGGATGAAAAGAGATGCTCTTACTATTAGCAAGTTGACTTTCAGTAGAGATATATCTGATTTGCAGAAGACTTAGAACCTTTGGTTAGCCAGCTTTACCTACGTAAAAATCTTCTATTTAGAGTAGCTCTTTCTATTAAAATGAAAGCTGAATTCGAAATAACCTTAAATTAAAGAGAGGGAAGCGAGAAGACCTTGAACCACACAAGATCTCCCTCCTTCGAGGAGAGAATGGCTCAATCATTGATAGTTTTTGTTACTTTGATGCAACTGCCTTGGAACTGGAACAATATAAAGAAGAATGACCCGTGCTTAAAAGATCGATACGCTTTTTAGACTACTAAGACAGACTTTTGATCTGCCTTTTGACTGAAGAAGGAGGTTCAACTAGACGAATCATGCAATAGACCTTCTCCTCGAGTTAGGTTTTTCTTCCTATCCTATTAAGAAGCAACAAGTTCCCACCCAAAATGAAAATCAATTGTAGATGTTTGTTTTGGGAATGAAAAATAAGATTGATTGACAAATATATTGCACTTACATTGTCACAAAATACCATAGATGGATCACATAGATATATACCAAGATCTTTCAACATATTCAGAAGTCAAATAAGTTTAGCAACAGAATTGATAAGAGCTTAATACTCAACCTCAATGCTATATAATGAAATAGTGTGCTACTTGCCAAAACTCATAGAGACAAGTGTGGAATCAAACTAAATGGCAAAATCCAAAGTGGAGCATTGATGGAGATCAAGCAAATTAGGCACCTTCCCTGCCTAGTGGACCAATTACAAGAGTAAGAGCTTCAAAGCTAAGGAAGGTTATGATTTCTTACATCCTAGACAAAGAAGAACATTTTGGATTTTGATGATACTTTCAAGGTATTCAAGCTTGAAGATGATGACCAATTCGAGATAGTATGGAATGTGAAAGAGGCTTGAGAATCGCCCCAAATGGTATTCAAAGTCAAGGCATATCAAGCCAAGAACAAAGCACCAAAGAAAACAAGACAAGAAGGGTTCGCCCTCATCGGAGCAAGGACAGGTGCCACCACCTGTGTTGGTGGCAAGGACAACCAACAGGCTCAACTTATTGAGCCCAACCAAGCATTTTGTCTTTTTTTTTTTTCTCTAAAAAAAACCTTTTCTTTAAGAACTTAATACGCAATGAGGGTATTAATGTCTTTACATATCGAGCATGGATAACTTAAGATTTTAAGGGTTTTATGCCTATATAAAATCTTGTATGATTTGAATTCAAACAGCATATGATATTTCTACTTGAATCAATTTGGATCAAAGTGATCTTTTCTAGAGAGAGTGACTTCTTCTTTTCTAAGGTTCCTAATTGAACTATAACAGGACTTACACAATTGTGAAGACCATAACTACACTTGGACTATATTTAATCCAATAACTAGTAAAAGACCTTCATTTAATCATAATATTCAGTATTGGTGGAAACTCTCCATTAGAGAGACAGATGACTTGGAACTTGAAATTGGATTGCCATTGGTTTGGAATTAAGAAGTCGTGCTCATGATAACAAGTCTCATGCATATTAGATTGATCTAAGGGTAAACTACTAAATGCATGAGACACACGTCGTACACCTAAAAAAATATAATAAGGGATCTATACCAGGTAGTGATTTCTAAGATGAGAAATAAAAGGTTGAAGTAAAGTATCACTAGAATCAGTAAGAATGATATCATACACATGAAACAGGAGAAACATGCATGCAGAACCACAATGATACGCAAACAAAGAACTGTCACACAAACTATCGCAAAAACATAAGCAAGAAAAGAACTACTAAACCAGGCTTGAGGAGCTTGTATGAGACCATAGACAGTTTTGTGGAGCTTATAAATGTAGGAAGGAATTGAGGATGAAGAAAACCTAATGGTTGAGACATATAGGCACACTTGGAGAGGTCAAAATGTAAAAAGGCATTCTTGATATTGATTTGACATAGTTGCCAACCGCGAGAGATAACAATGGTAAGGACAAGACTAATGGTGACAGGACGAACAACAGGACTGAAGGTCTCAAAGAATTCAATACCAACCTTTTGATTATAGCCCTTGGACACTGTGCGAGCTTCATAGTGATCTAGAGAACCTTTAGACTTTTGTTTGACTCTATAGACCCGCTTACACCCAACAACGATCATTTCAAAAGAATGAGGAACCAATGTCCAAGTATAATTGGAAATTAAGGCAATGAATGCATTAGCCATGGCTGGCTGGCAATATGAGTCCTTCATAGCCTGGGAATAACAAATGGGATCTATGGGAAGAGAAGAAAACAACTTGTAAATAAATTTGGCTTAACTAACAATGTGAAGACTGAAATTGTCACTTTTTTTCCAGTTTAGCCATTGAACTATAGAACTAGTCAATTTAACCACTATACTTTGGATTTTAAGGCATTTTTACGATTATATGGTTTTTCGATAAAATAAAAGTCTCAAATATAATCAATCTTCTTTAATAAGATCATGTAGCTTGACATATCACTAAAATTTTCCTTATTGGCTAAACTAAATGTAAAATTTTACACTGTATCGTTCAAATTATGTCAATAAAAAGTCATATAAAAGAAGAAATCGATAAATTGATGAATATTCTCTCAACCAATATGAAAAAATTATGATTACATGAATAGTTACGTGACATTGTCACTAAAGATTGATTACATTCGTAACCATTTTTTAGTTGCACCATAGTAGAATGGTTAAATTTTCTAAAAATGAGAAGTGGAATGACTAAATTGTTAAAAAATGAAAAATATAAAGGTTAAATTTATTGATTTTATAGTTTAATGGTCAAAATGAAAAAAAGTGACAATTTCGATGGCCATATTATTAATTAAGCCAAATAATTTTAGTTGAATTCCACAAAAACTTAACTAAGCTATTAGAATTCCACAAGCCCTATTCATAACTCCACGTCCAGTTACAATACGCATGGCTTAGTAAATCAAGTGGGTCTAGTTTGGCCTCAATAGAACTTAGTAATTTGACCTCCATAAATTGAGAACCCATATGCAATTTGATACATGAGAGGATGATAAAAATATATTTCTAGACTTTTTTCTTTAAAAACTCCCTTTTTAATCCTTGACCAATCAGTTCTAAGTAAAAAAAAATAAAAAATTATCTTTTGACACATATTTCTGTTACAAATTGAAAATGAAATGTATTTTTTAGCCATATCTAATTAAGGTTTAGATTTTTGCATGTGATATGACTTTAACATTTTAAAGCTCAATAGTTTTTCTAACCTTGTTTGTTAGGAGTAGAAATAGCTGTGGCAGGTGGGCTAGGCTGACCCATAGTCCGCCCGATCTCTTATACAGCCAGTGTGAACAATGCATGGAACTGACCCCACCCATAGCCCCTCTCCCCCTAGCTTGCTCGATTTACTTCTTCCCCAACTTGGCCCGCTTTAGCCCGCAAATTGACACAGCTTGTAACCAGATCAAGCCTAGCCTCGGCCCAATTTATGACTTGTACCATAAATGGATAAATTCTCCCAAACTAGCCTTTTTATGACCGTTTGGTTAAAAAAAATGCCACTAACGACCATATCTAAAAAAAAACCTATAATTACCCCGTCCACACCCTCAAAAATCTCCAAATAACATCCATTGCACTATGTACTCACACTCCTCTCCTACTTATTTTCAAAACTCTCTACTCTACCATCTAGTGTAATATTAATGGCAAGAAATATTTAGTTGGTGAAGAAATTTGGAGTTTCAATCTTCCACAATTTCCTACTAATTCTTCCAAATTTGAAGTTGGTTTTTCTCTACTTATCTTCTAATCTTTATAAATTATAATTGTTGCTTACTTGTTTTTATTGTTTAATTTCAAGTTAATTTTAGTTTTGTGACTTTTTACTAATTTGTTACTTATTTATTTATTCAAATTTCAATTTTATTTATTTGAATTGTTTTTTTTTTTTTTTGTTTCTTACATATTTGTTTGCTTTTATTTATTGTAACTGTTTTTTATTTGTTACTTGATTGCATACTTATTACTCTTTTTACTTTAATTATTTTCATTAATCTATCTTATTTAAAAAAATGAATAGATCTCCTTCATCCTCCAACCACATTAATATTGATGAAGATGAATTTGCCACACAATGTGATTATGATAATAGGAATTACTTTCCCGAACCTGAGGAAATAGAGACATTAGGTGATGATGTTGATGAGGATAATGTTGAAGAAATCCTGACACCCACTAGTCGTCTAGGACAAGTAGGAGAGGACCCTCATCTAACTCAACAAGTAGGACTAAAGAAAAAAATCATCACTAGTATGAAATTTATTTAAAAAAGAAGGTGAAAAAGTAATTTGTACCCAATGTGGGAAGCAATATAGTCATAAAAGTGGTAGTGAGATGGGAACCTTGAGTAGGCATATGAAGCTTGATTACCCCGATTTTAATGAGGATTTGCTAAAACAACAATAAATTCTGGGGGGAGGGGGGTGGGGGGAGTAGGTGGTAAATTTTTTTTTGATCAAAAACTTGCTAGGGAAGAAATTGGTAGGTGGGTAATTTCACAAAATCTACCTTCGGGCATAGGGGAACCAAATAAATTTATTGGAATGGTTACTAGGGTTTTACAACAGGCATTTCGTAGAATTCTTAGATCTACATTTAAATGTGATGATTTTTCATGTTATATAACAATGAAAAAGAATCTTATTACTCATTTTATTGAAATAAATTTAAAATATCCTAATTTGCACTTGTGATTTTTGGAATGGTATAAAAACCTGATTTCTTTTTTAACTTTTTCGTTTTTTTCTCATTCTTTTCTTCTCCACCTTTTCATTTCTTCCTCTTCCCATATTCTGTCGCCATTCTTTCTCAGATAGGAAATCGTACCTTTGTAAAAGGTTGCATTGTGTGTTGTAGTGGTCACCTTCTCCTTTCTTTGCTTTGTTTTTTTATTCATTGTTTGTTACTGCCGGCAACATTGCCATAATCCTCCACCCTTTTCTTCTTGTTTTTTTTCTTCTTTTCTTGTCTTCCTCTGACACCGAAACGTAATATAAAATTGAATTAATAGGAATTAGAATTTGAAAGAGGTTGCATTATTTGTGTATTACTTGTCATTGGATAGGCCATAAATGGATTCTTAAAAAAAGAATCATTACTTTTATACCATTTGAAATCCTCACACCAGTATTATTATTGCATTTTATATTTTATCTACTTATCGTGAACATAATATTTTTTAAAGAATTTTTTCTCTTTCTTTTGACAATACAAAAAATCATGATTTTTCCATTCCGATTATTATGAATGAAATAAATCCCATATTAGAAGGAAAGCTTTTTCATGATAGATGTGCATGTCATTTGTTGAATTAATTGTTAGAAATGACTACCAATATGTAGATGGAGTGGTTAATATTATTTGTGATATTGTTTTATTTGTTAAGACTTCAAGTGTTAGAGCACAACAATTTAAATATTTTTGTAATGAACAAGGTTTAAGTTACAAAAAATTTAAGCTAGATGTTAACAATAGATGGAACTCCACTCATGATATGATAGATTGTGTTATTTCTTATAAAAACCATTTAATTCAATTTTGCAATAGTACCAGATTTAATCCCCTTTTAACTAGCTCAATTTTTGACAATGCCTCCATTATCTCTTCTTTTTTCAAAAAGTTTAAGGAAGCTACGCAATTACTTTCCGGCCAATATTATCCTACCACCCATCATATGATTCTAACTTTAATTCAAGCATGTCATACTTTTACTCAATTTAGGGTCCATAGTCAACCTAGTTAAATGATAGCATCAATGGAAAAAAAATATGAAATATTATAAAGATATTCTATTATTGTATTGTATTGCTTTTTGTATTTATCTTTGATTTAAGATTTCAGGTTTTGAGACAAGCATTGACTTCTTGTACGGTATGTATACCGAAAATCCCGACGAGCTATCATGGGAAACTAAAGAGGAGCAAACTAAGGCAAATGTGAGGTCACATTTGGATGTATTATTTACATCCCGTCGAGATCAATCCTTCACAATGCCATAGATAACCATGGAGCCACCGGGATCGAGCAGTGCATCTCGAGGTTAAAAGTTCAACGCTTGGTCGACAATTTTGAACCTCAACAAAAGGTATGGGGGAGGTTCATCACCATCATCTACATCTAGTAGCGACCTAAGTGAGTTGACAATTTACAACATTGCAGCTCAAGTGGCAATGATTAGTGAAGACTTTGATTTTGATATTTTGGGATGGTGGAAATTAAATGAAGCCACTTATCTGACTCTTTCAAAATTAGCATGTGTGGTTTTGACTCCACCCGTTTCAATCGTGGCATCGAAAAATGCATTTAGTGAAAGTGATTGAAGACTGGAGGATGCTAGACGTGTATTGGCACTTGACAAGTTGGAAGCTCTCATGTGTGCTTCCGATTGGATCAGAGTGGAAAATAGTTCTTATGGGAGGGGTTACACATCTCCATTAGTGTATTTTTATTGTAATTTGTTTAATTATTTTTTAAGGAGGTTTAGGTAAACAAGTCCCCCTTCCTAGTCCTATTTATTTTAATAATTTATTATTAATAAATCTGATGATGGCTTTTTCCAATTTTCAAACATCTAATTCTAATATAGCTTTAATAAACATGTTCGTGTTCTCATTTTTATTTCTGTCCGTTTGCTTTGAATTAGGCAAAGTTATAACATTGTTAAGATAGGAATCATTCCGCACACGGACACAGCTTTCACAAGAAGTGTCAAAAATGGAATAATTAAACCTTTAAAAGTTAGATCAAATTTGCAGCTGGCAGTTATTTTTAAAAAATAACTTCATAGAGGACCATTGAACTATTGAAGGAACTTCCTTCACATTACATATACAATTTCAGTTCGGGGGTATTGAAAAATATGCTATGAAGGCAAACTGGAGCTGCACTAAAGCAAAGAATGAGTTGGAGTCGAATTAGAGAAATGACAGAACAAGTTGTATACAAGTCGGTCATAGATAGTCTTGTATAGTTATTAATTATTATACAAGCTTGTTGTTGAAGTTGGACATATTTGTATATATAAAACATAACTCTCTACAGACTTTTTTCTTCTAATGAGGAAATCGATTTCCTTGCATAATTTCTTTAGAAGAAGCAATTCACCAAAGCTAAAGTATGCAGAAAGATCGAGTTAAACTCATAATCTGTGTATGCAGACTTTACCTCCGAATCATTCAACCGTATCTTTGGATGTCAGTATGATGATTAAAAAGAATAAGAATGGATTTAGTTGAAATACTTATTTTTAGATAATGAGAATGATAGCTAAATATGATATACAAGTAAGAATCAATCAGTGACGGATGTAGAGCATTTTTGTAATTTGGGCAACGTATATACATATACAAATTTTGGAGGGAAAAAAAAAAAATCTAATGAATGTTTTAAATGAATAAAAAAAAACATTACAAGAAGCATTAAAAGAAAAGTATCAAAGATTTGTAATAATAATAATAAAAAAAGATCTACATATAAATATGTCCAAACTAATTTGAATTTAAATGACTATTAACTTTTTCAATTTTTGTTTAAGGAAAATCTTGCCTGAGAGATTGAAAAGGGCAATTTTTGCATATATGCACTACATATTTCATCTTGAATAATTTTTTGAAATTTATTTTTATAGTGATTGATTTCTCAAAAGATTACTTACTTCTTTGATTGTGGTAGACTAGTTAAATTTGTAGATTGATTTGAGAAAGATTCTTATTGGATATTCACCCCAAAAGATTTTATTACAAATTTAGTACTATTATAATAGTAGAACACTTGTACATCCATCTTTATTATTTTTTTTAACACACACATACACACGAATTTTTCTATTAAAATAAGTAATTTGAAAAATATTAATAGCACTCACTAATAAAACCACCAAATCATTAAATTTATCAATAAAATTTAGAAACTAATTAAATTAATTATTTTTCAAAAAAGAGTTAATTTTAATTAATATTTTTGTTCTTATTTGATAATTGATAAAACTATTGTTTGTTTTTTAAGTAACTTTCCATCTTCTATCCCTCCGAATTGATTTAAAATTTTGAAAGTTTCATACCTTCCAATAATCTCTCTTATATATATGTGTGTCATTGTTTGTTAATTTTTTATTTGATTAGGGGCAAATTGATAAAATCTATGGGGTCAATATATATATATATATATATATATATTTATATATACAGAAATGCTGCTATGTGTTATGGAGTACAGAAATTCTGTGTGCTCCTAGTTAAAACGACGTCGTTTTGAGCCAAGCGTGGATTTTTTTTTTGTCATTAAAAAAAAATTACATGTGGACAATAAGAAGTTTGGGTCAATGCCGCTTTGATTATTTCGAGAGGAATATTATATATCTCTATTTCATAGTTGAAAAAAAAAAAAAGAGAGAAAGAAATAAATACAATTTTTGAACTTAAACAAAATCTCCAAATCTGAGATAGAACACATGTTAGGGATTTCAAAATCCATGTTATTCTATCCAAGAATACCATCGAAGAAATCTACAATGTTAAGCATATTACACACTGACAACTTATCAAGCTATTAAACCACTGCTGCTTTGGATTATTTATCAAGAAATTCAAAGTTTTTATTTATTTCTTTCTCTTTTTTCTTTCAACAATAAAATCCCAAAAATATCCCTCTCAAAATAATCTAAGCACTAACCCAAAATTGTCATTTATTTATTTTTTGACTTTCGGCGTGAAGGACCTATATGTCCAAACATAAATTATTTGAAAACCAAAAGAGTAAACAAAAGAAGATTAAGGATCAAGTTGTCAAGACCCCTAAGTTAAGTATCAAATCCATCAATTACCCAACATTAAAAATTTAGAAAATGCCCCTCTCAAAACGGTCCAAGCATGGTTGACCAAAAATTCTCACCATCTTTTTTTGGATTTTCGACATCAAGGACAAATAAATCCAAACACAAATTGTTCAAAAAAAAAAAAAAAAAAGAAAAAAAAATCCATTACTAGAGCTGTCAATACCCCAAGTTCAGGGACTAAATCCCCCAACTAGAGATTTATGGCAACGATTTTGTTTTTCCCTTTTACTTTTATGTAGAAAAAGAAATGCTTGTAAAAGAACAAGCAAACACAGCGGGAAAGATGGGAAGTACAACGTAGTTTTATATATAGCACTCAGTGCCCTGCCCATTTGTCATCTTCAAGTGCATTTTACAATGTAGTTTAAAGTATTGCAGTAGTGAATGTGAGTATCCTGACGTTAGGGAAGAGGAGAAGAAGGGAAATTTTGTAGTCTGTGGGGTTCCTTTCAATTGATTGCACTTTTTTTTTCTTTTTTCACTTTTTTTATTTTTTGTGGGTTTGTGTTTGTTTTTAGGCATTTTACTGCCGACAGAAAGTGAGAAAATTAACCAAATTTTTAAGGCAAGAATTGGCACGATAGATACAGACTCTGGTTTTCACTTTCTCTTCTTGTCGGAGACTGTTATGGATTGGTTGCAGAATCGAGATTCAATTGCTGGAAATCTTCCTTCAAATCGTTCAAAACTAGAAGAGTTGCTGGAATTAGGCTCCTAGCATGATAGTCTTGATGAACTTTTTGCCTCTCATGACTCGGTGAGTTCTTTTCATTTGTTCACATAAACTTACAAAGGAAAGGGTCATCAATTCAGGTAGAAATTGGAGCAGTCAGATATTTTCCATCAATGATTTGAAATTTGCTTTCTGTGGGCATGTTCTTATTATATATACTTGTTGCAATTCTGGACCTCCAAATTAATTTCAAGAACCTTTGTAAATTTTTTCTTCTTGCTTAAAAGGATTGGATTTATTGCTAATAATTAGAGTCCCATAACCATTGCACGACGGGGATATTGCTCTGGAATGGCAATCTACATTTGTAGAGGACCGTCTCACCGGCATTAGACCTGTCAAAAAGGGCTAGGGCCCATGGGTCAGACTCTGACCTTATTATATATGGACTAAGCTGGGCTTAGTAAATGATGCCCTTATAAAACTAGGTTGAGCAATTTCAAATTAGGAGTGGCCTGGACAAGCCCAAAGACTCTTTTTATTTATTATTAATTTAATAATTTATGTTATCACCACTATCATCATTCATCACCCAATCACGACTTTAGTCCCTCTCCCTCAGCTCACCATTGTCCTTGATTCACCAGACCCACAGCACTCTACAGTCCACTCATAGTCATATCGTCGCTGTTAGTACCTCACCTCACAGACACACAGATACGGTACCTTAGTAGCTCACCAGCGTCACCCACTGCATAGCCTCGTGAATCCGTGATTCTTAACCCAAATACAGTAGCAAAAATTAGAAATTTGTGCAAATAAGCATTAGAACGAGTTGTGAAGCAGCTGTTTTATCATCTTCCTAGCCGAATCCCTTACTTTCCTTAACCCTAGCCAAATTTGCAGACTCGCATAGCAGGTCCGCTGTAGATAGACTCACACACACAATCACACTCACATAGACACTGGATTGGACTGGAAACCTAACAAGCATTCGTGTACCATATGCAGAATCTTCAAGGATTGCATTCCTAAAATTTCCAAGAATCTTCTTCAAGGTACTTTGCAGCTAACCATTACTGTTATTTAAGCCATTAAAAAATCTTTTTTTTTTCTAGTTCTGCTCTCAGTGGGTTTGCATATAAAATTATTGTTTTTTGTGTGTTTCCATAGGAGATGAATATTGAAGCTGAGAATGATATGAACTATAACGCTAAAGATGTAGAGATTTTGAGTGAAAATCCATCTACAAAAACTACTTCCAATTCTATAGCCTAACAGTAATGAGAAAAAATGACCAAGACAAGAATTTTCATTTGTGTGGACTTATTTGACGAAAATTGGTAAAGGGAAAGATGAAATTGAAATAACATCTTGTATTATTTGTGAGGAGCAATTTAAGATTGATGCAACATCTAAAGGTATTTATTATGGTACTTCCCATTTGCGACATCATA
Organism: Parsonsia alboflavescens; assembly: GCA_028571225.1. Classification (NCBI taxonomy): domain Eukaryota; kingdom Viridiplantae; phylum Streptophyta; class Magnoliopsida; order Gentianales; family Apocynaceae; genus Parsonsia; species Parsonsia alboflavescens. The sequence goes on along the minus strand of JAOXNR010052602.1, from coordinate 1,815 downwards.
TCAAGAATTGTAAACATATTAATAGCAGGTCTCCTCATCAACATCAAATGATTCGGGATTTTGAAGGCAATGCTAAGATTTGCTAAATTTGATCTTAAATTGTCAAGTGATCTTCTAGCTCAGGCTGTAATTAAGCATGATCTACCATATTCTTTTGTTGAATTGGATATGATTAGAGCTTTTGCTAAGTCTTTAAATCTTGATTTTGTGGTGATTTCTAGAAACACAATTGTGTCATGTCCAAAAAATCCATCTTAGAGAAAAGGAGAAATTAAAAGAATTGATGGCTAAGATTCCGAATAGGATTTGTTTGACTTTCGATTTGTGGACAGTCTCTACATCTAAGGGTTATATTTGTTTGATTGCTCATTTTGTCCATGAAAATTGAAAATTGTGTAGTAAAATATTTAATTTTTCTCGTATGCCTCCTCCACATACCGGTGATGAATTGGCTTCTATTGTGTTTGGTTGCTTGAAGGAATGGGGAATTAAGAAAAAAGTGTTTTCCATTATATTGGATAATGTTTCTTCCAATGATTGCATGTAAGGTATTTTAAAAAGTCATCTTCGTTTGCAAAATAGTTTGCTATGTAAGGGCAGGTTCTTTTATGTAAGTTGTTGTGCTCATATTTTGAATAATATTGTTAAAGATGGTTTAAAAGTGGTTGATGATGCTTTGTATAAAATGAGAGAGAGTGTGAAATATGTAAATTGTTCAGATGAAAAGTTAAAGAATGTGTATAACAAGTCGGAATTGAGGTGAGTGTTGGCGCGATTAGATGTGGCAACTAGATGGAACTCAACCTATTTGATGCTTGAAAGTGTTACAAAGTATGAAAAAGCTTTTGAAGCCCTCCAGGTTGTGGATAGATCTTACAAATACTTTCCAATTGAGGAGGAATGGAATAGAGGAAAGATAATTTGTAAAGTCTTGAATCCTTTTTATGATATTACTAATTTGATGTTGGGTACTTCTTACTCTACTTCAAATTTGTATTTCATGCAAGTTTTTAAAATTGAATCCATGATTTAGTACATTTAGATACTGAGGATGAGGTTATAAAAGGTATGACTTTGGAAATGTAGATAAAATTTGATAAATATTGGGGGGATTATAGTCAGATACTTGCAATTGGGGTTGATCTTGATCCAAGGTACAAGTTTGATTTTGTAAAGTTTTGTTACAAAACGATTGATGCTTTTCTACATGGAATGAGAAGGCGGAAATTTTAAATAGAAATTTGACAAAATTCTCTCAAGAATATGAAAGATCAAGAAATGCATCTTCAAGTGCTACAAGAATTTTGTGGAGTTCAAAGCAAGAGATTATAAAAAGTGATGACGACTTACTAAATGAGGTTAATTTTTGTTCTTATTTATATATTTTTGTATATAAATTTTTTAAAAGTTTTTTTAGTTGATAACAATTAACTTTTCATGCATTTCTTTGTGTCCTTAAAAAATTCAGGAGTTCAAGGAATTCCAAGAGAAAGGCATCTCAAGTGTTGGTAATTCGAAATTGGACATATATTTGGAGGGGACAAGGCTAGATTTTTATTCTATTCGGAGTTTGGATGCACTTACTTATTGGAAGGATAATGCTAAACGTTTCCCTGATCTTTCTATAATGGCACGAGATGTATTGAGTATTCCAATCATTATTGTGGCATCTGAATCTGCTTTCAGCCTTGATGAACATGTTCCAACAAAATTTAGAAGATCCCGTCTTCATGAACATGTTCAAATGTTGGTTTGTACAAAGAATTGGTTGCATTGATATACCTTGACTCTTAATGGTATTCATTCACTTTCCCC
>JAOXNR010052601.1:0-16100 GCA_028571225.1 Parsonsia alboflavescens | reverse complement strand
CAACCAACAAATCAAAAAGTTAGATAATGCTTCAAGATTGTTGGGGGTAGGTTGTTTTCTAAAGAGAGAGTGGTTCAAAGAGCTTTGTTTGAAACATTACAATTAGGGTATTGAATGTGGAATACCCGTCACTGTTGCCCCTATAGGCAGTTGCCCAGGGCTATATTTGTAAATAAGCTTTTACCCAATTACTTATTATAAATCTTCACTTATTGTTAATTATATTAAAACATATATTTGGGCTTTATTACAATTAAACCCAACAACACCTTCCCTCGTAAACGACTGAAAATTTAAATCCTGATTGCCTTTCCCGCAAGAAACATGGACACCGCCTTTATTTCTTCCTCCATTGTTAGATTTCTTCAATGCAAACGCAGTTGCCCGACGAATTTCTTCAATCTTTGATCTTTGAGTTGTTCTAAACTTGTTGCTGCGGCAGGGTGTTTGAGCAGTAGTAGTGCGGCGCTTTGTTTCTCTTTGATCAAAACTTTCTTCCCATTGCCGCTTCCGGGACATGCTCTGCTTCTTCTTCTGCAGGGCCACGGCGACGAGGAGATGATCAAAAATCTTTCTCTGGGCTTCATCTTTAAGAATTTGATAAGATTCTTGAAGCTTCAACGGAATCAGCAGAAGGCCTTTTGTCTGGATGAAGCTCCAAGCACTTCCTTCGATATGCCTTTGTGATCTCCTCTGCAGAAAGTTTGCCTCCTTCTTCGCCCGACGGCAGACCAAGAACACCATAGTGATCAACCACCAGCTCCATGGGATCCTTTCTTTCTTTCTTTCTTTTCTTCCGAACCGAAACTCAAAGGCATTAACAAAACACCGCTCTTCTGTGACCCTTAATTTATAAAGAATCAGAAATTTTTGGAAATTTCCAAAAGTTTTGCTTCCATTCCAGAGTCTTCACACCGACCCGAATCCCACTTTTTGTGTATGATTCTTTAGAAGATATATTTGATAGATCCACCGAAGTTTTAGTACTTGAAGGAGAAAGTAAAAATAAAAGAAGTTTCTATAGACCTAAATACTTTATAGTAATATTTATTTATTATAATCATTTATTAATATAAATACTATATTTAATTTAATGCGCTCTTACTGTGCCTTTATGCATGTTGTTAAGATTTATTAAATGTCATGAAGATATGAGTAAAATATTAATTAATACCATTTTATTCAAAAGAAAGAAAGAATAGTCATTTTCATCTCTAAATTTAGACTCAAAGTTCATTATTATCATGTTATTTTTTCCTCTCTTAAACAACCTCGAACATTTATAAATGAGCCAATATTATTACCCCGTCTAATTCAACCGTTAGTTCTATAAAAAATTTTCTTTTTTCTTAGAAAATTGACCATTTTTCTCAATAAAATTTGATCCCAAATTCATTTACATTCATATATATATATATATATATTTATATATATTTATATATATTCAGATTTTCTATTATGTGCTCCATCGCACACTGTGCGCCAAGCCAAAACGATGTTGTTTTGGCGAAATGCGATTTTAAAAAAATAAATAAACAAAAAATAAAAGTAATTTATGCAAATCTCACAGAAACTCCTCTCTCTCCTTTGTCATCAACCAAACTAAGGCAACCAGAGAACTTAGGGACGCGACACCGTTCCAGCCAACACAACACCCAACATCCCACCACCACCATCCATCGTTTTGGTTCAAAAAACGAAGAAACAAAAAACCACTCCACACCATCGCAACACAACCATCACACCACCACAACACAACCCCATTATTAATGGGCTTGGTTTTGGAAGAAAAAAAAACAAAAAAAGAGGCAAATTTGGACAGATCTAGAAAGATCCAGAGAAGCAGAGAAGGAGACGTCGAAGAAGCAGAGAAGGAGGCGCCACACCTTTGCCCGTCGGGACCTTCAATTCTACATCACCCAACACCTTTGTGCAAATCGGAGCTCATGTGACCAACGAAGAACAGAAGGAAAGAGAAGAAGAGAGGCAGAGAGAAGGAGAGAGAGAGGGGAGTTTTTGCGAGATTTACAATTATTTTTTTTAAATCGCCCCTCGCCTAAACAATGTCATTTTTGGCTTGACGCACAATGTGCGATGGAGCACATAATAGAAAAAAATGTATTTATATATATATATATACCTCAAAATCATTTTATGACCTATCAATACTGAATCTATCTATTCATTTTAATTTTTAGCTCCATAAAAATCTCTATGTTTCTCAATATATTGACAATATAATTAGTCAACTTTTTTAAAAATGGAAAAAGAGTTAAAGGAAAAGAAAAGAAAAGAAAAACATGTACATAACATCTCATTCCTGATTTCTAGGGCTATAAACGAGTCGAGCCAAACTTGAATCTATTAGGTTGAAGTTCAACTCCTTTATGTTTTTCTAGGCTCAAACTTGTACAAGCCTAAATTTTCAAGCTTGAGCTCACTAGTGAAAAGAATCTTTAGGAGGCTCGGGCTCGACTAATTGAAGTTAAAAAGCTTGAATTTTGGTTCGTTTGAACTTAGCTCGAACCAAAATTTAAGCTCGTTTAGAATCATTTTGTGTATTGATATTTTTTCTAAAACTTGTAAAATTATTAAAATATATTATCTATAGATGTGAATAAATAAAAAATATTACATACAAAAAGTACATAATATATTATAAATGATATATTTACTAAATAAATTATTATACATAATATTAATATATTATAAATAATATATAATATATTATATATATTTTAAAAAGCTCATTTGGCCTTGCAAACCTAACGAATCAAATATCTATGAATTTGGCGTAACTCATTTAACAAGCAAAATGAGTTTAGACTCAACTCGAACTAGACGAAGACGAACCAAATTCAAACTTTTACCGAATCAAGTCCGAATCTTTTACGAATCATATCTTCTCATTTACACAGACAGATCCACCACATATCTCATCTCAATAATTATTTATTGGGAGGGTTAGCGGGCATAGGGAGCGGGGGGATAAGGGGGTTTATTTTTATTAACAATTTCCTTCTTCTTCTTCCTTTTTTTTTTTTTGTCTCCCTCCTTCCCCAAATTTTCTTGCTTCAATTCCAAGGGAATTTTTGGGGATTCAACTTCAACCCATGTTGTGCCATTATTGTAAATGCTTCCTCCAAGTCAGCTAATATATTACGGTTTACTAGATTTCACTAGAATATCATCAATGTAAGCCTCTATGTTCCAGTCTATCTGATTAGAGAACATGCGATTGATCATGCCTTGGAAGTAGGCTCCAACATTCTTCAAGGCAATAGGCATTCTCATGTAACAATATAGGTCGGTTGGTGTATAGAAAGAAGTTTTGCCCTCATCTTCTTTTGCCATCTAAATCTGATGATATCCCATTTGTGCATCAAGGAAACAAAGAATGGAGTATCCAGTGGCATCTACCATTTGATCAATTCATGGTAATAGAAACAGCTTCTTGGGTATTGAATTATTCAAACTAATGAAATCAATACACACTCTCCATATATCATTTGGTTTTGGCACAATCACTGAGTTGGACAACCAAGTGGGGAAATCAACTCTCCGAATTATCCCTACTTGGAGTAATTCTTGCACTTCTTTTTGTAAAACTTTCTTCTTCTCTGGTGCCAAATATCTTTGCCCCTGTATCACCGATTTAACCTGATGGTCTATAGCCAATTTATGTTTTGCAAAATCGTGTGGGATAGAACCCATATCATTGTTCTCCTATGCAAAAATTATCTTGTATGTTGTCAGCAATTTTATTAACTCCTCCTTTAGGTGAAAAGGAAGGTATCGGCCAACTTGGCCCTTCCTTTTTGGATACTACAGGTTAATATGAAACTCCTCCAATTTAGTAATCGGCTCTATTCTGTCTTCTATAGCCGATACTTCTATATTGTCTATAAGTGTAGGAGCTTGAGAAATTGCCTTCATATAACAAGTATGGGCAACCTGTGCATCTCAACTTATGTAAAACAGTCTAGCATCAACAGACATGCTGATTGAATTTTTTTTGTAGTATCGACCTTTACCTTCATCATGTTCAATTCAGGCCTTCCCCAAATAATGTTGTATGCCGATGAGGAATCAAGAACGATGAATGTTGCGTCTTTGGTTGACATTTGGCTTGTTGGATCCCATTGAACTAGTAAATTTATTGTAACTAGCACATACGTCTTTGCCCCTGAGAAATCAATCAAGGGGATTTCAATTGCTTCACCGTTTAGCCCTATCGTTTGGAAAGTGTCATAGAATATTATGTTAGCCGAACTACCAGTGTTTGTCAACACTCTTTTCACCATAAAATTGGCCACCATGAGAGATATGACGATCGGATAATCGTCATGGACGATGGATCCTTTCAATTTATTCATGGGATGTATTTCATTGATCCCGTAGATCATATTAGTCACTTTTGGTCTCTCTTGCTAAGAAGTCGGAATCCTTGGATTTTGCTATTGTGCCATGGGTCCATGACAAAGATTAACGAATTCTGCCAAATAACATTTTTGGACCACCGTTTTGATTTCTTTTTTTGGGCAATGACAATCATCTATGACATGGCCCAACTCTTTATGGTAGTTTCAAAATTTATCTAAACTACATTTCTCCAAAGGTATATTCATTGGCCTTGGGGGTTGCAATATCTCCAAATGTTCCAACTTTTGAAAAATCATCGACCGTGGTATGTTTAGCGATGTATATATAATAGGTTGTTTACCCTTATCACAATTTCGATCTTAACGACGTTGCTGTCGAGAACTTGTTTGTGCTAGAGGAATTGAAGCAACAAATGTTGTGGGTACAATTGGTGGAAGGTAATGTGTATTGATAGACATTGTGGCGGTGTGGAGTGCAAAGGGTTGTGATAAGTATTTGCTGAATACTGCTGTTGGCTGTATGATGGTGCTCTATTCTACTGATGTGATGGTATCGGCCGTCTATATATAGAAATACCATCCGAGGTACCTTGTTGCCTCGAATTGAAGCCATCCGTGATTGGTAACTTGTTCCCATTGGCTGATTGTCGTACCCAACTACTCTAAATCCTTGTACTCGCATTTCTTTCTTATAAGCCTCATCCTTGTTCTAGTTTACTTCATCACCTTTAATTCATTTGCAAACTTTGTGAAGGAGCCCTTGGATGATTTTTGGCTGCCCAATTGTTAACTTGTGAGAATATGGCCCTGCAGCGATGGCGTTACAGAAAGCTTCAATATACTTTTGCTTTGAACAATTCTCAACCTTCGTGGACTCTTCGTTAAATCTTTTTAAAAAGTTTGCCAGGGTTTCATTTGTATACTGTCGAAAGTTGTGCGAATGAGCTAAGGCCTTCTTGGTGGCACGTCTTGCCCTATAATTTTGTAAGAACATCTCACCCACTTCTGTGAACAATTTGATAGATTTCTCTAGAAAAGAAGAGTACCACTCCAAACCTTTCGCTGCCAGAGAATTTCCAAAACATCTGCACAACACCATATCATCTGCCTGATGCATGGCCATTAATATCGTGTATCCAATCAAGTGTTCCTCTGGCTCTGTTGTTCTGCAATACTTGTCCGTCAGATGTGGTTTGAAACCCTTTGGAAACCTTGCCTTCTGGTATGTTTCGCACAACAGATTTTTTGCTTGTATATTCCACTTGTGTGCTGGCTTCTGGTTCTTGGTTTGGCCTATATTAGCTAGTTGTTCCTTCAAATATTTTATGTTTCTCTGTATTTTTGGATCTTGCACTTGGGGTTGGTAAAAAAGAGTCATTATTGATCCTTGCGGATAATGACTCTATTGCCTTTGATTCTAAAAAATTGGTGGAATGACATGATAAGATGGGAGAGGTTCTTCACGTTGGGTTAATTCCACTGCCTGTGCAGTTTTCATTTGTTGGTCAGCAACAGGTATTGGTTGCTTTCTGCGCTGCGGTGGGGTCTGTGTTTTTAATACCTACATGTCTTGCCTTTTTTGCTGTTTCTTTAGTCTTTTTTGGTCTTTGAGTCTCTCTCTTTCTTCAAACTCTTCTGAACCCATGTATTTTCTTGTTCGTTGATTGAGAAATTCTTTGAATTCCTCTCTATGTTTGCAAAACTTGGCATATTCCTCAGCCGCTTCCGCTGTTACTCATCAATGTCAACTTGACAAAATGGCAAACTTGATGATGCAGAATTGCTAGAAGGATCTTCAAAATCTTCTTCTCCATAATCATATTGTTCGATCCATTTTAAATCTGTCAGGAATTATTTAGAAGCCAAGGGCTTGGATTTTGAAGCTTGTTTCGGCATTGGGACCTGGATAATTCTTTCTTTCCGACAGTGTTTCTCCTGATAATCGTTGGACTATCGCTTCTCCGGTTATTGATAGGTGAATCTCCTTGAGGATCCATGGGTGGCCCTTTGTGAGGTTTTTTGTGAATTGAATTTAGAGAGTTGGGTAAGGAATGGTGGACGCCAAATGATGTAGCTGGAACTCTACCGATGGGGGTCGAGTCGGAATCCGACTAGATTATAGTGTGAGCCGTCCGGGAAACCCACAAGGATTGAAATCTCACAGGAGGCGATGTCTCCCAATATCCCTCTCCAATGCTAAAGTCAGATATAGAGAGAGAGTGTGCAAATTTCTGTAAAGCTCAGAGAGAAAGAGAGAGAGAGAGAGAGAAGACACCTGTTAATCCTGATTGTGAACCCTTTTATAGACCATTGAACTGTCCGTATTCAATCCATGTAGGATTAGTTACAAAATCTTTGTTATATTGAAATTTGTAAATCTTTATTCTATTAAATTTGTACTAATAAATACAAATTGAATAGGATTTGTGTATTTATGCACTATATGCATTCCAAAAAACTAAATAAATAAAAGAAATATTGTGTATTTATACACTATAAGCATCTCTACAAAATAAATAAATAAATAAAAGAGATTTAGTGCATCTATACACTATCTCGCTTCGATACTAAAGTCAGATATTGAAAGAGAAAATGTGATGTTAAAAGATAGGAAGAGAGAGAAAGAGAGAAGATTTGAGAGGATACCTATTATGTTAATTGTGGACCCTTTTGTAGACAATCGTAGAGAGAGTCCTTTGTCTTTAATCCGATGTGAGATTAATGTATGACTCCTTATTATATTTCAATTGATAATTCCTTATTCTATTATATATAGGAAAAGTATAAAATAAATGTATATTAAATAGAATTAGTGTATTTACATATTATAAGAGTTTCCTAAAAATTAATAAAAAGAAATAATGAAAAAGGGAATAGTGTATTTATACACTATAAGCATTTCCAAAAAAAAATTAATAAAAAGAAATAATGAAAAAGGGGAATACTGTATTTATACATTATAAGTTTTCCAAAAAAATTAATAAAAAGAAATAATGAAAAAGGGAATAGTGAATTTATACATGATAAGCATTCCCCAAAAATTAATAAAAGAAATACTATTCTGATCGATCATAACCAATAATTCAGTTAAAAGGGAACAAAAATTGTCTATGATAAACTTGTTTGTATGTGTACGGAGCGAGAAATGTGGGAGTGTGATGTGATGTGATGTGATGTGAAAAGGTATGATGTACTTTATGGCTACGTGGTTTGTGCAATCTTGGATTTTTAATTGTGTTAGTTGTGGCCTTGACGCTCATGTTGCGGTCTGATGTGATTGTAACCTTTCAACCCATGTTTTGGTCTATATTGAGGCCTTTAATCTCATGATTCGACCCATGTTTCGACCTTGTGTAAATGTGGCATTTAAATTCAAGAATCAGTCATTGTTTCGACCTTGTGTAAATGAGGTCTTTAAAACTTAAGAATCGGCTTATGTTTCGACCTTGTGTTAATGAGGTCTTTAAGTTTTGGAAATGGACAATGTTTTGACTTCATGTAAAGGACTTTAAAATCAGAAATTGGTCAATGTTTAGACGTGTACATGATTCCTTTAAACTTATTAATCGATCAATGTTTCGAATTGTGTAAATGAGACTTTTAAACTTAGCAATCTGCCAATGTTTTTGCCTTAGGAATAAGGCCTTTAAAGAATCAACCTATGTTTTAGCTTGTGTAAATAAGGGCTTTAAGCTCAAGAATCGGCCAATGTTTCGATCTTAATGAGGCCTTTAAACTTAGGAATGAGCCAATGTTTAGGCCTTATGTGAATAAGGCCTTTAAAGAATCGATTTATGTTTCGGTCTTGTGTAAATAAGGGCTTTAAACTCAAGAATCGACTAATGTTTCGACATGTGTAAATGAGTTCTTTAAACTTAATAATCGGTAAATGTTTCGGCCATGTGAATAAGGCCTTTAAACTTAGGAAACCACTAATGTTTAGACCTGTGTAAATGAGGGATTGAATTTAGGAATCGACCAATGTTTTGGTCTTGTGTGAATAAGGCCTTTAAAGAATCAGCCTATGTTTTTGGAACACATCATTAATCACATATCCTTGACTTGCAGGTCCTTCCTTTGGAATAATGGAAGACTGTGTGTAGCTTGGCGAGACATTTGTCATCCAAAAGAGAAAGGGGGTCTTGAATTGAGGAACCTCAAGGCGTGGAATCACTTATTCTTGGTGACGACCGTGTGGAATATTCATGCCAAGAAGGATACCTTATGGATCAAATGGGTGCATCATCACTACCTTTGACAGGCATCCATTTGCTAAGTTGGGAAGAAGAGGGATGACTTGGCATTATGAAAGCCGCTCTTGGAGATTTGTGATATGATCTTGGAAAAAGAGGGTCCCCGACATTAGCAACATCTCAGATTCATGGCTTTGTTATGGGTAGCAAGATCAATATAAGGACGGCCTATATCTACTTCCGACCTCATAAGCGCAAGAGATGTGATTCCTTGAAGGTTGAAGGTCTTTTTCACACAAAAAAGAAACCAATCAAAGTATAAAGAAAAGACTCATCAAAGATTTTGTGTGTGAGAGATTAGGTTGACCTTTGTAGAATAATCAACAACCAACCTCTTGATTTGTAGAGACTATTCAATACCTCACCCAAAGTAATTGAAAGCCCAAAGTGAAGTGGACTAAGAACCCTAAGAGGAATTCTAAGAACACTCATGAAAAGACCACGTTTGATCTTGTATTTGGAATGTTTCCAATGGAGAAGTTGTTTGTCAAGATTTGTCTTCCATGTAAAGGATTTTATATAGTGTGGGTAGTAAGAAAAACTAAACAAAGCCCTAAATAACTCTTACAAGTGGCCAAGGACCGAAAACAAATGAAGGAAAGTTATTTGAATTCGGGAAAAACATCGCATTTGGAGTGCAGAATCCGACTGGTCCTGCTTTGACTTGGAAGTGTTGCAACACCGGATGGGAGGCCAAATTGTTACAGAAAGTTTCTAGGAGCATCCGGTGCTCCCATCCGATGCCCTATGCTTCACTGTAGAGGGCTGGATGGCCTTGGTTCAAGCCATTTGGTGCTCTCTCATGCTATCTCCACGCCAAATTCATTTTGCATCTTGCCAACTTCATTCCAAGCCTTCCTAGGCTTCCCAACTTGATATCTAAGGTCTCCAATGCCTTGTTCTTCATTTAGAATCCTCCCGTCATCATCCTCAAGGCCTCGAATTGAATATGAATTCCATTGCTTCAAATCTTCTGACTCATCTTCAAGTTTATTCCTCTCCAGCATAGCTTCAAAATCGAATCGTTCTTCCTTGTTTTGAACAAATATCATCAAGGCCTTCTTCATTCTTGAAGCTTCATATTTGTATTTGAAAAACAAGTCCTTGTACATGGCTTCTTTGCATAGCATCATGGTTCTCTCATACTTGAAATGAAAGGGCATATAAGCATGTTTTCTTCTATAAACTTCATTTTCAACTCCATGAACTTCATCTTCAATGCACCTTTCCTTTGATGGCTTACATGATAGCTCCACCAATGCTAAGATAGCTCCTTGATCCTTGTCATTACCTTTCACCTTAAGAGGTTCATCCTCGAATCTTAAAATCCAAACCCTTCTTTGAAGGTGGTGGTTTCTCCTTTATTGATATGTATTCCATCTATACTACAAGAAACTCATTAGAAGAAACATCATAAAAAAGGAATACAAGTCATTTAACACCATCAAGAAACAAAATTCTATCATTCAAAGCACAAGACATAAACACCATTGGTCTATGACCCTAAACCTTGAAATCATGTTCATTAAGCTCAAGAAACAATCAATTAACATAGCATTTACATGCCTTCCATAAAAAACATCAAACATATGTGTGAAATGAATAAGAAAATAGTCCTCACATATTCTGGGATTCGAACTTTCATCAAGATAGATAGCGTTATGCTCTTCTAAAAACAAGGGATATTTAATAAATTTCCAAAATCTCAACTTATCTCTATTCTTGGCACAAAACTCAAACTACAACATCATGTAGTTCCACCAATCATGCCAAATAGAGATTAGCACAAAGCAAACTCATTGATTTCATCCTCATAAAGTTCAACTTCATTAAAGATCAACTTCTCATCATAAATAATCTTTTCACAAAATATAGACAAGAATACTCCAACAATCAAAGGCTTTTTTTTCATATGTAATCCTAAGACGTGCTTTTTAAACAAGACATTCAAGGTTCTAAGACTTACATATCTCATCGAATCAACTTCAATATTCTCCAAATTCAACAACTCAAAGACATCATGCTTGGAACAATCAAGAACACATAAGATACCAATTCTAAGCATATTAACATGAACAACATAAGCTTTGAATCGAAGAATCTCAAGAAAATATGGAATCCAAGCATTCATGTTGCAATGTAAGTCATGAAACTTAAAAATTTCAACTGAAGTCAACCTCTCAACATGACATGCTTCTTCATCAGTCTTTTTCAAGCAATTATTCTCAACAAGCGTAAGTTTTCTTCTCATATGAATCATAATGAAGTGCATCTCAAACAAAATAAATTTAGAATTAACAATGAGTCTAATGACGTGCATCTAAAAAAAAAAAAATTTAGAATTAACAATGAGTATGCATATTAGACAACAAAGATATAAATGGTTACCAAGAATTGTAACATCAAAGATCTACAATACTCGATCATCTAAAACAAACTTTGAAAGTCTATTCATATATAATTCAAAGATGTGTTTCAACAAGAAATTCAAGTTATTCAAACCATGAGAATACAACTCCAAGCTATCTCGAAGAAGATCAATGGTCAACAAGTCATACTTAGAATTCTTAAGCTTAAACAAAGCATTTTCTCCAATCAAAGAATTAATATGCTCATAGAATTCACCATATATAACTTTTCTAGAGACATTAAGCACATAATCATAAGCATGCTCATCCACAAATGATTTCCTAACGAGCTTAAGATCTAGCATTTCATTCGAAAAGCCATTAGAGATATACAACTTACTTCGACATGCATGAATCACATTTCAAGAACTACATCCAATCACATATGACTCCTTCACAAACTAAAAATCCATGAAAGCTTTAACAAGACCTATGGAAGTATAAGACGTACTTTCTCTAAACAAGGAATCATTATGCTTAAGAATTTCAACAATGGCATGTTGCATATGAACATCATAAGTATTTCCACAGTCATACTTAATCATAGAAAACATATTTTCACGCTCAAAGTTCAACAATTTATCACCAAGTGCAGAGATAAGAGTGTACCACTTTAACATTTCACTCATTACCATGTTATCCTTGCCTTCATTCAACTTTATTATGCCTTCAAAGTCTTGCATCCTAGACAAGGAAACACTAAAAAAAGAATGGTCAATGTTAGAAGTAGGAATATAAATCTCTTTGTTCCTCGCTAAAGCACTCTTATTCTCTCCGTCTTTTTCATATGAGCTCCATTTTTCTTCTCTCTTCTCCTTTCTTTCAATTTCATTCTTTTCTTTTCTCTCAATCTCATTTTCTTTTCCTTCCTTCACTTGACATGAGATATCTTGGACTTTCTCATTTCCCATAATTTCTTGAAGACCCATTTCACATTTAATTTCACTGGTAATTGAGGTGTCTTCATTTTTAGTCTCCAAGCTCTCCCATGTTGGGCATTGCAAAATACCATGTCCATGCATGTTGCATTTGAAGCACTTGGGATCCTCACTTCTAGGAAGTTGTGCTAGTGTCTTTCTCCATGAGTCACCTTCACCTCTTGCATTTGAGGTACCTTCACCTCTTGCATTTGAGGTTTAGGCTCCTCTTCTCTTGGCCTTACACTTCACACTTTCATTGTTGAAGAGATGACATGATGTGAGCTCTCATAAGATCTTCCATATGAGCCCCTTCTTTCATCACTCCCTTTTTGGTGGTTTTTAATTCCTCATATGCCTTTTATGTCTCAATGGTTCACCCTGTTCATTGTAGTAAGAATAAAAGTTTTCATCTCTTCTTGTTCCCCTTGGTCTTCTTTTAACTTCATGGTCACAATAACCTTCATCAATATCCTCCATTTGCTCATTTCTCCTTCTTGATAAACTTCCTTGATATTGTTTTCTATCAACTCTTTGATATGGCACATACTCTCTAGAAGAATTAGGTTGATATTCATCTCCCCTTCCTCCTTGTTGCATTTGTTTTCTAGGAATCTTATATTGGAGCTCATCTACGTTTCTTTCATAACTCTCAACTTTTGAGTTGAAGTCCTTTCTTATTTCCTTCATGCTATTTGAGATTTCACTTGTCATTTGCTCCATTCATTCCAAGATGGTGGATAGAAATGCATTGTTATCTCCCATATTTGATGTGTGTGAAGATGGTGTTGCTCCGTTGGTCTTAATATTCCTTCAAATAACAATCAAGAAAAACAGGGGAATATGGTTCCTCTCTTGTCACTCGTGTATCACACTTTCAATTTTCTTTTTCTCCCTCTATTGACCTCACCCTAATGCCTTTTTCCACTCTAATGCCTCTTTCAAGTTCTTACTCAACTCACAAGAGCATTTGCATATCACTTAGGCAAGAATATACCAAAATGATCCATACAAATCAACTAGTTGATCAATTGATGATCTCCAAATAAGAGCCAAGAAAGTAAAGTTTCAAAGAATTAAGGTCCACCAATTCAATGCAAATGAACAAACACTTGGAATCCAAAGAAATTTTCAAAAAGGAATTTCATCAAACACCTAGAGGGCAATAAAAATGTGATCTAATTTGTCAATGAATTCAACAGAACCAATTCCCTTGATTTCAAATTTGATAGATAATAGGCAATTCAATCAAAATGGAACTTCAATTCAACTTCAACCTAATCAATTTCAATAGGATTCAACAAGAAATCTCACAATTTCATTCAACTATGGCACTTTTTATTTTATTTTAAGAGATAGATTAACAACTCACCAAATGGACTTAACCCTAGGTTTTGTCTTGGTTTAATTCCAACAAACACAAAGGAACACAAGAAGATTGGAAGGGAAATTTGCCTCGAATCTACAGAGAAACGAGATCCAAATCCCAAAAAAAAAAAAAAACGTTTACACACATGAGAATGAATGCATACCTTTTTTGTTTTTCTGAAGCTGCAGATCCGTCTGATGAATTAATAAGATCTATTAGGCTTAAAGTCTTCTAATCTATTCCCTATGATCAATCTGGGTGAACAGATGGGAATAGGAAAAGAGAAATCTTTTCTTCTAGAGTGGCAGCTGTGGAAAAAATTACAAATGTGATGGAATTTTCTTTTCAGAAAATCACGTTTGTTCTGAAAGTAGGATTCTGAATTTAAACCTAATTATCGGAAATAATAAGATATAAATAATCCTAAAATAAACCAATTAAAAGTTGGGCTTCTATGGGCCATAACCCAATAAGCCTCAATTTAATTAAAGATCCAATAATTATTTATTGGATCATTGATCCAAAATAATTATCTTGGCCCTTTATTTATTTTTAGTCTAAACCCAACAATAATTAATCTTATAGACCTAAGCCCAAATTAATTATATGACTAATAAAAATAAGTAGCCACTTATTTATTTTATTTAAGCCCAATCAATAATTAATCTTATGGATCTAAGTCCATTAATTATAAGACTAAATAAAATAAATCCTTTGGAATAAAATTAATTCCTCTTTACTTCCCATTTTAGAATGGTATAAAAACATTCATAAACTATAGGGCTAGATTAGGGACCTTAAGACACAACGCTCGAGGCTCCATAAAATGACCAAAATACCCTTGCTACATAATAGCAATATACTTAGCCATTTTAAACATCTTCCATTATCACCATAAGAAGATGATGTACTCCAAGACACATTACTATAGAAATAGAAGGCTTGTTGAGATAAATCTCAATCCTTAATCTTTGACCTGCAAGTGTATTGACACATTTACAATTCTATGTAACACCCACTATTGAGCATAGGTCTGGTGTACTATCACCTTACTCAATAGCATCTATCATAACTTGGTATCTAGTTCAATCTGTTAATTCACATTGAATATTCACTAGAAGAATATTCAGTACTATATTAAATAGTACTATCAAGGCCTTGGATTCAATAAAGAGAAGGCATAGAGACCCTATTGTATAAGTCTGTCTTGACTAACTATATCAATGTACTTAACATGAAAGACTATTGGTCTCATACAAAAGAAACCTCACCTATATCATATTAAGGCACATTAACCTAGCTTCATCAGATCACCAACCCATACTCATGTCATGGGATTGTGTCCAGGTAGCAGCTACAATGACATTTGTTCTCTTTTCTTTGATAGTACATTTAGATAGCTGTCATTGTGTGGTCCTGATCTACACATTCAAAATGTGCTAACACATGTAGTCCAAGCTCACTACCCAATGACTAAAGGTAAGTCACCCTACTTAAAGGAGATTAATGTGTTATGACTTTTATTCAATGGAACACCCAATTCCATTAAACGGTCAAGACTAATTTCCTTATAATTTAAACTTCCGGTGATCCATACCTTACTATGATGAATGTCCCAGCACATAGATCACCTATTTAAATCAAGTTGGACCTTATTGTATGAAAAATATATGTACAAAAATAATTTAAACAATACCTCAATTTTATTAAATCAAAAATTACAAGAAATTGGTAGTCTTTTTGGGCATAAATTCCAACAGACTCCCACTTGGACAAATAAGACTAACTATCCTATTTTAATCCCCATAGCATCTAAATGTCTTTTGAAGACCCTTTCTGCTAAAGGCTTGGTAAAAGGATCTGCTAGATTATGCTCTGAGGGAATTTGTTCTACCATTATCTCCTTCTTCTGAATGAAGTCTCGAATCAAGTGATACTTTCTCTCAATGTGCTTGCCCTTACGGTGATTTCTTGTTCCTTGCACTGTGCAACTGCTGTAGTGTTGTCACAATACATGGTCATCGGTTTATCCATGTTAGGTACGACTTCTAGTTCTGTTAAGAACTTTGTGAGCCATACTGCCTCCTTGGATGCTTCCGAAGCTGCCACGTACTCTACTTCCATAGTAGAATTAGTAATACAAGTTTGCTTGATACTTCTCCATGAAACTGCAGCTCCAGACAAGGTGAAGACATATCCAGAAGTGGATTTTCTTTCATCCATATCAGCTTGGAAATCCGAGTCCGTATAATCAATTGGACATAAATCCGCATATGATCCCTAGTACTTTTAAGATACTTAAAGATATGCTTTATCGTTTACCAATGCACTTCCCCTGGGTTTGACTAATATCCGCTAACCATGCCTACGACAAAACAGATATCTGGCCTAGTACATAGCATGAGATACATAAGACTACCAACTGTCGAAGTATATGGTACTCTACTCATCTTGTCCCTCTCTTTTTATGTTGTAGGACATTCTTTAGAAGAAAAGTGTAACCCATGTCTGAAAGGAAGAAGACTTCCTTTACATAGATCCATTTTGTACTTGACCAACATCTTGTCAATATATGAGGCTTGAGATAGGCTTAATATACTTAGCTTTCTATCTCTTATGAGTTTTATGCCAAGAACATAACTGGCTTCTCCCATGTCCTTCATACTGAATTGACCAGATAACCAAACCTTTATTGTTGATAATATTCCAACATCATTTCCAATGAGTAGGATATCATCAACGTAAAGCACAAGGAATGTCACAGCATTGTT
>JAOXNR010052600.1:0-16106 GCA_028571225.1 Parsonsia alboflavescens | reverse complement strand
AGTAGTTCATATCTTCCAACTTATAAGATTCAAAGAGATAAGAGTTTCAAAGAAAATGGTCAATGAACACAAAGCAATTGATCAAACACTTAGAATCCGATAAGAAATAGATGAAAGGCAATCTAGCAAACACCTTGAGGACAAAGAACTTGTGATCCAATATTTCTGGAATTTCAGTCGGTCAGGCATCCAGATTTCACAATTCAACTTGGCAAATTAACAATTCAATGTAATATATCGTACCTCAAGCTCTTCCCAGCAAATTAAACATCATAACAATGGAATTCAACCTCACAATTTGCATATTTTTCTGGAATTTTTTTTTGATAGATTTTCTAGTTTTCAGCTTTGGAGATCTTTGATCTCTCTTTTCTCTTCTTTCTTTTTTTGTACTTTTTCAATTTTTGCTAAGAAAGGAAAGAAGAATATTCACAAACAAATCGAATTGTCCTTGATTTTCAGATTTAGGACACAATTCCACAATAGATCACAAAAAGAAAACTAAGATTACTATAAGGAACAAACACAAAAACACATAAGATCACATAGATTTCAAACAAACAACATGATCTTAACACTTAAACAAGAAAAGAAAATATAAGATAGGAAAACCTCTTGATGAAGAAACCTAGTACTTTGATACCAAAAGTTGATGTGATCTCAAATTTGAAAGGAATTCATCATTCATCAAATCCAAAATTTTGACCAAACCAAATTTTTATTCCCCAAGATTTCATGCAAGAGATTGAAGCTAGAACCATTGACCAATTGTCTTCCAATATGATCTAATGTATTGAGTCTCTAAAGTTTAACTAAGAACCCTAGAAGAGCTCTAAGCTACACTCTCGGTTGGAGCAATTTGAATTCATAATTTATTCATTCAATTTTCTAAAAAGTGTTTGTAGAGTTAATTGTTCTAATGCAATACAAATGATGGACTATTTATAGGCTCAGCCCCAATTAGGATTAGGGACTTAATTAGCCATCTTAAACTAGCTTAAAATATAAAGATAGTAGCTAACAATAGGTGGAAAAGTCCAACTACAGTCAAGATTACAAAGTTGTAAAACAGAGGACCAAAACTGAAATTTTCTGGCAGAATTTCATCCAACTATCCAGCCTGACTTCCAATGCTTCCCAAGGCTTGTTTCCTTGATTGTTCACTCCTCCTTGATGTCTTATATCACCCACAAGTTGAGCTCTTTCCTTGGTTCATCCGCCATTGAAGATTATCCCTCAAAAGTTTTGTAAAGTCTAGCAAAGTCTCGACACATTCGCTGGAAAGTTCCAGCCAAAACAGAGCAAAATTTAGCATCATACATTTCTGGAATTTGGTGTCTTCTTAGCCTTCCAACAGTGTATCTTTAATTTCCAGCCTTGTTCATTCAATTTCAGGCTTGCAATACATTACAAAGTTCTTCAACTTGCCAATCATCTTCAAACATAACTTCTTCAATCTTGTCATGAACTTCAAGTTGTTTTTCATGGTCTAGCTTCAATGCCATCCCTGCTACTTTCATCTTAAAAGTTCCATGCTTATGCTTGAAATATTGATCTTTGTACAAGAACTCCCAATCATTGTTAATATCATCTTCAATCTCCAACAAGTTTTTCTTCATTCTTGATCTTCGAACCTTGTATTTGAAATACAAGCTCTTGTACCTAACCTCCTTTCTTTCATAAGCATCTTTATATGAGATCTTCCATGAATTATTCCATGCCATGTATGCTACTTGATCTCCATCATTGACGTTGCCCACTTATGGGGTTTTCCCTTAGCCCAGCTTGTTCCAAATTCCTTTCGGATGCTGGTTGCTTTCATAGCGACCTGCCATCTTTCCAGTTTCTCTGGAGCTCTTTAACTGGAACTCTTTAGGAGCTTTTTTAAGCTAGGTGTCTCCTCGGCCTCTAAATTTTCCAAGGGGTTTCTCCAGTTTAACCCTAGGCACAAGCTAGTAGGTCCTTTCTAGTCCCTAGTGAGGGAATGGAAATCACTTTTCTTTTTTACTTGTCTTTTAAATAATCTGGTGCAGAGATATCTGGGATGGAATCCATACCGGTCCTTCTTCAACGAGCCCCCTCAGCTGACCAATGATCTGATTGGGCATAGGGACTTCCAGATGGGATTGGCCAATTCTGGTTAGGCCAAGGTAGGATGCACCTTCCCGATCTGGTCAGAGTCTTTTGTTAATGATGCTGGACTTGGGAGAGGAGTACTGTGCAGCCTCCCCTCGGTCAGGACAAACTTGGGGACAACTATTTCCAATACAGAACTTTCTTTGATTTTGGTTACCCCCTTTTGTAATTTTCGTACTAACTATTTCTCCCTTTTATTTTGGTAGTGATGAGGGACGCGTGTTGGCTCTATCGATCTGGTCCTACCCTAGTTCCCGTCGGCTGAGTTGAGGGCACCGTGGGAGGAGCTAAGGCCGTTGCTGATGTTTCTTCCTTTGATGCGTCTACTCCAACCTCGACCATTGAAATTTTTGTTCCTTCAAGGTGGAGAAGACCGGCTGTTGCCCACAGAACTCGGGCTGCCACCCCACTAAGAGCTGAGAGAGCTAAGATGCTTGGGATGACTCCTTCGCCCCCACTAGTAGAGATCTCAAGCTCCCCCTCCTCCCCTTCTCCCTAGACAACAGGAAAAATTTCTCCACTTTGTAATAGAATAGGACTCTTTACAATTTTTGCACCACACTTGAATATTTTCAGAGATTTGTTTCTGGCCTCTATTTTCTATAACAGCTTTGTTTTTTCCTTCAATGTCTTGCATTTATGTTTGCAGTCTGATTTTGCATAATGCACTTAACTGCTTTCAGCACTAAGGTAACCAGCTTAGAAATAGTATCCTCATAAGCCATAAAACACTTATCTTTAATTTTTGCTTTGTTCAAACTGGGTAGTTGAGGTCACCACGATGCTTGGCGAGGTCCTTTTGACCAAATCAGCAAGGTTTGCAATGTCTTAGATGACTTTTAGGCGTAGAATTCTTGACATGGAAAATGTTCAAAGGTCTCAAAAGTTGTCTTCCTTCGAGATCATTGAGTTTGCAGCTCCCTCCTTTGTGAGCTTCTTGGATTATATAAGGTCCTTCCCAGCTTTCTTGCAGCTTGGTCAATTGACCTTGTTTGCCAATGTCTGACCTTTTGAGGACCATTTCTCCAACTGTAAAATGTTTTGTTTTCACTCTTTTGTTGAAAAAATTTGTGACCTGCCTTTTGTTAGTTCTATCAACTTCCATTGCTTTGTTTTTGACCTCTTCCAGGAAGTCGAGATCTGCCTTTCTTTCCCCCTCGTATAAGACTAAATTATATTCAGTCAGTTTTAAAGACTTCATGCCGACCTCGACTGGCATCACTGTCTCTGCCCCAAAGCATAAGATCAATGGCGTTTCTCTTGTAGCTTTTCTAGGTTCATTTGGCCAAGCAGGTTTGCGACCTTCTTTCTTGATCAAGGTGAGCCTTTTCTTGAGTCCCTCAAGAATGGTTTTGTTTGTGACCTCAGAAAGCCCATTAGCTTGGGGATGAGCTACAGAGGTTAGCCTCTATTCAATGTTCAAATTTTTGCAAAACATTTTGAACGGGTTACTAACAAATTGTTGTCCATTGTTTGAGATTATAGCTCGGGGGATCCCGAACCTACACACAATGTTCCTCCATACAAAAGTGGACTTTTGGTGAAGAGATGGTTGCTCTTGGCTTTGCTTCAAGCCATCTGGTGAAATACTCCACAGTAACAATTACCAACTGACCACTCCCCAGGCCTTTCAGGAAGGGTCCAAGAATGTCAATTCCTCATATATCAAAAGGTATCGATGCATTGACGGATTGACACCTTGTTGGCGGCACCTATGATTTGTTCCCGTGCAACTGGTAGCTCATTCTGCATGTTCTTCTCAATGTCTGAAAACATTGAGGGCCAATAATACCCCAGTTGCTAGCTGCATGGGAACAAATCACATCTTCCATAGTGAAATACCAACCAATCAATGCCTCAATACCATTTGACATATGGGGAATTGACATCCTTGGACCTTTCACAAAGAGAGTGGGGGGTGCTAAATTCCTCATAGTCGCTGTTGAGTATTTCACTAGATGGGCTGAAGCGGAACCCATGACAGTGATCTCATCTAAAAAGGTTCAGTCTTTTGTATGGAGAGACATTGTATGCAGACTTGGGATCCCACGAGCCATCATTTCAGACAACGGCCGACAGCTTACTGGTGATCCATTTAGGATCTTCCGCAAGAAACTCCACATTAAGCCAAGGCTGACGTCTATGGCTTACCCATAAGCCAACGGGTTAATAGAGGTTACAAACCGAACGATTCTAGAGGACTAAAAAAGAGACTCAGTGAGCTCAAGAAAGTTGGTCGCAACACAGATTGGCCAAACGAGATCCCAAGCATATTGTGGGCATACAGGATCACACCCAGAAAAACTACAGGAGAAACACAAATTAGTCTATGCTTCAAAGCAGAGGCAATAATGCCAGTTGAGGTTGGGGAAACATCCTTAAGACTGACCTAGTACAACTCAGTCTTAAACAAGGGGGAGAGAAGAACAGAGCTCGACCTCCTTGAAAAGGTCAGAAACAAGGCAACTGAAGTAGATAGGACATACAAAAGGCAGGTAACAAATTTTTTCAACAATAGAGTGGAAGAAAGACACTTCGCACTCGGAGAAATGGTCCTTAAGAGGTCAGATGTTGGCAAACAAGGTCAATTGACCACGCTGCAAGAAGGCTGGGAGGGACCCTACCTAGTCCAAAAAGTCGACAAAGGAAGGAGCTACAAACTAGCTGTTCTTGACAGGAGACAACTCCCGAGACCTTGGAATGCCTGTCACTTAAAAAAGTTTTATGCCTAAAGGTCATCTGAAATAAGAAAGACCTCTTGGACCTACTGGTCACATCCGGCAACGACCTCAATGAACTCAGCGTGATTTAAAGCTAAGTTCTCCTAAAGATTATACAGTCATTACGCTTGTATTAATGTAAGTTACCTGAATGGCAGTTCAATTATGCAAGCATGCAATTGTTGAAAAGATGTGTGTATGAAGAGTAGAAATATTACTTGAAGTAGAGACAGAAAAATACTAAGCAATTCATAAAGACAAAAAATAAAGCAGAAGGCCACAAACAGACCCCTGCAAAATGTCCAGTGCTCAACAAAATATATATTAATCCCAAGGCTATTACAAGACTTCCCAAGAAGATAGGTCAGAGTCAGAGCTGGAGATCTCGATTGGGGAACCTTGAAAAGGTTTCTCGTACATGGCCATCATCTCAGCTCTGCGACAAATGGCAACGTGCCTAATATTCGCCACCCCGAGCGATTCAACACCATGACCTACCCCTCACTTCCGCGGCCCGATCCTCCTTTGCCAAGACGTATAGCAGCTCAGACCATCACCACTTGCTGACTTGGTGTCACTTTAGTTCGGACCAGCCCCTCCTTGGCTTGCTCCATAAAGCCAGTCAAGGCCTCTCAACACTGTAAAAAAAAATGGGGGGCGGGGAGAGAAACATGCAGAAAAGATAGAAGCAACAAAGAAGCCAATTTCAAAAGGACCACTTACTGGAAGGAGCAATTCCCATGCCTGCATGGATCGAAGGAAGGTTACACAACATCCTCCAACACAAACCCACAGGTTCCAGCAAAGACCTCGAGAGGCACTTGACCCTAGGCCAACCAGAATAGGCCAAGTTGATTAAAAAATCCTGATTTTGCACCAGGCCAGGGACAAAGGGAGGAAGCTCATTGTAGAAAAGTCGATTAAGGTTCCAGTCAGGGTATCTGTCCATCAGTGCCGAATGAAGAGAAATTGGGATTTCCAGTTCCCCTCCAGAGACTGAAAGCAACCCAATATTGGATGCTGTCGCGCCAGCCTTAGATACCCCTTGGAGGAACTAAAGGTCGAGAGAACCTTTAGCTCGAAAAAGCACTAGAAGAGCTCCAAGGATAGTGGAACCTTGTAAAGATGACAGGTCACTATGAAAGCAACTATCATCCTGATGGAATGGGGAGTGAACTAGGCTAAGGGCACCTTCCAAAAATGGTCTATGTCCATAAAGAGGGGAAAAAGGAAAGGAAGAAGGAGCCCTCCCAAAAGGTTGGTGTGGTGAAGAATAATGTGGCCAGTACGCCGAGAGTAGGGGCCCTCAATCAGCGTGGCAACAATAAAATAACCCTCCTCTGCTGCCATCTCCATTTGGAGAGCCCTGATATCAACAGGGCCCAAAGAAGAGTCCTGAAAGGCCACCCCCGTTTTAGCTAGATCATATGTCAGGCAGGGGAAATCACAAGAATGGGGGAAGTAAGGAGGGTCATAGAAGATCTCGTTAGCTAGAGATTCAGAGCTTGAGGAGTCTAAACTAGAAGCCATGGTAACCAAGAAGGCTTAGATCGAGGCTCAGAAGAGAAGAGAAAGGACCTAGTTCACGGAACCGCAGAGAGATAAAAGAAATGATAAAGGAAGAAGGTAAGATGGACTCCCCAAAATCAAGAACTCCTTAGCTTCTCACCTAGGAGTTGGAACGGGTCAACCTTTGGCCTTCCAAGACGGGTTATTTTCCTTGACTTGGGGTGGATCGACGGTTTAGAAACCTAACCCGCACCAGCTCTTCCTCAGAAAAAAAAAAAAAAATTGAGTTTCCCTTAGAAAAGTGATGCGGGTCGAAGCTGCCAAAGCCCGAACCAGGCAATCTTCATAGATCTTCTTGCAGATTTGATAGCAGCTGCCTCCTCCTTATTGACTGACATTTTTCCCCTTGGTCAACTTCTATTTCTTGGATTTAACACACTGGTCCATAGCTCCAGTGGCCACTTTCCTAACAACACTTCCAGATGGACTCTTCTTGAGGGAAATGTTGAGATTCTTTAGAGGATTCCTTTTTAGTAGTGTTCTCTCAATCCTCCAATAGTGATCTCAAGCTTCCAAAAACAAAGGAATGCACCATTTCACAAGAGAAAACTGTTGCAAGAAAACGATGTTGTTTTACTGAGAGCCACGGCCTCAAGTGGTAATCCTTAAAATACTTGAAGATCAGTCTCCCAAAAACGGTTGCAAGAAAAAACTATCCCAGAGAGCACGGCTTAGAGACGGTAGCCCATGAATACCTGAAAGCCCGATCGAAAACTTGGAGATGATAGCTTTTAATACCTGACAATTGAACCCGCAGCTTGAAGATGGTAATTTCTAATGCCTGAATGGAGGGTCCCCGGCCTCAAGATGGTGATCCTCAATGCCTGAGGGCTAGACTTGAGACCTATAGACGATAATCTAGAATACCCAAAGGTCACGTTGGCAAGTCCCGAGGTATCAGTGGGCAAAAACTTTCAACCACCACCCTCATAGGTCACGGTCCCTGAGGTCACTGACCTCCAAATGAGCGTGACAGAGACTCACAAGACGATGACCTGCGACCTTGTGAATTCCAGCCTTGTTGACAATGATGCAATTAGAATTGCTCTTAGTCTTCGATATATATTAAAAAAAACAACAGTAGAATTTTCGTGGTTATGCGATTATAATCACCGACGATGAAGTTTTCAAGAAACTTCAATGAAGTAGCCGAAAATAGAGAACACAAGACAATTGAAAATTTTCTATATATTCAATCTACTGAAAGTTGTTCAAGAAAAACACAATTAAATAAACCTCCATGAATGCTAAACCTAATCGGAAACGAAACGCTAAACATAATAGAAAACAGAATGCTAAACCTAATCGGAAATGGAAATTACAAAAAAAAAAAAAAACACAACTACCAAAAATATGAAAATACCCCTAAGCCTAAAAATATTTCAGAAAATGATAAAAGGACCGAAAAGCCCTCAAGGCCCTACGTCTGAGCCCCCCCTATTTCCGAGCCATATCTCTAATCCTCGCTGAATGCCTAGGCACTTGTGGCTCTATTTTCTTGCTCTATTCAGCCTGCTTTTGCTCACACTGACTTGCACTTTCCGCTCCTGCATCAGGCTCCCTCTCTTCAGAAGAGCTTCTCCTCAAGCTCAAAGGGTCCTCATGAACCGGATACAAATGCTTGACATTAAACACGTTGGTGATGAACATCCCGTCAGGCAACTCCACACGGTAAGCGTTGAAACCCAACTTTTCAAGTACCTGGCATGGACCAATCTTGCGTGGCTTCAACTTGTTATACTCCCCCAACGGATACCGATCTCGGCTCAGATATACCCACACAAGATCACCCACTTTGAACTACACCTCCCAACGATGACGATCAGCTGCATCTTTATACTTGGCATAGGTCTTCTCCAACACAGCTTTCACCTTAGCATGGAGCGATGTCAATTCTTCTATCCGATCATCCACTTTCTTGAACCCAGAGTCAGTAGTTTCAATCGGCAATATGTCTAACGACCCACAAGGCATGAAGCCATAGACGATATGGAATGGTGTGTAACCCATCGACCAATTGACACTACTGTTAAACTTGAATCAATCTTGGGCAAGAAGGTATCCCATAAACCGAGAGCTTTTACTTGAGCACGCAACATGTTTCCCAAACTACGATTGACAACTTCCATCTGTCCATCTATCTGTGGATGGTAAGGACTGGAGAACTTCACCTTTGTACCCATCCTTTTCCACAATTCACGCCAGAAGTGACTCATGAAGAGTGAATCACGATTCGAGACAATTGATAATGGCAAACTGAAATGCCTCACTACGGCATCAAAATACAAGGCAGCACACCGAGAGGCATCCATAGTAATCTTGCAAGCCATGAATATTGCCATCTTACTAAATCTTTCCACAACTACCATCACGCTATCATTGCCATGAGACTTCCTTAGCAACCCCACAACAAAATCCATCGACACATCACTCCAGGGTGCCTTGGGAATCGGTAATGGCTGTTACAACCCTTGGGACGATTCACTTCCTTTTGCCTGAGCACAAACACGGCATCTCTTCACATAGGTCCAAACATCCTGATCTATACTCGGCCAATAAAACCTCTCTTGGACCAGTGCAATCGTCTTATCCTTACCAAAGTGTCCTTGCTCATGCAACTCCTGTATAATCAATAAACGCAAAGAAGTTGAAGGAAAACAAAGGCAATTGCTGCGAAACGATACCCGTCAAGTAGTTCATAATCTGATGCCCTCCCATGATACCCGTCAACGATTCCCGAATTTGTTCAAAACCGAACGTGTAAGCATGCATCACTAAAATCAATACATGTCGTCGGCTTAAAGGGTCTGCAGCTCGGTTGGTCATGCCTGACTTGTGTTGAATTGAGAACGAGAACTCCTGCAATTGTGCTACCCACTTAGCATGTCGAGCACTAAGCTTATGCTGCCCCTGCAAAAACTTTATCTCCTCATGATCAGAGTAAAGAATAAACTCCCGCTGAATCAAGTAATGCCTCCAAAACTGAAGTGCCCTGACAAGCGCATACAACTCCACTTTGTACACCGAGTAATTCAGTTTTGGACCACCTAGCTTCTCATTGTAGTATGCCACGGGTCATCCGTTCTGAGAAAGAACCTCCCTAATTCCAACCTTTGAAGCATCACATTCAACTTCAAATAGGTCTTCAAAATTTGGCAATTGCAATAAAGGAGCTTGCATTAACCTATCTTTCAAAGCTTCGAAGGCACTTTGGGTTTCTGCTGTCCATACAAACTGTGAGTCCCTTAATAAGGCCGTCAGTGGTGCAGCGATTCTACCAAAATCACGGACAAACTGCCGATAAAATCCTGCTTGTCCAAAGAAAAATCAAACCTATGTAACTGATGTTGGAACTAGCCACTCGCGAATTGCAGCCACCTTTGAATCATCCGGCAAGATTCCTTCGTCTGTCACAACATACCCAAGGAAGACCAGCCGATGCACAATCCATACACACTTTGACAAATTAGAAACAACTAATGTCACCGAAGTGTGTCCAATACCTTCTTGACATGCTCGACGTGCTTCTTTGAAGTGCGGCTATGGATCAGAATGTCGTCGAAGTACACGATGACAAAGTCATTAATAAACGGTCGAAAAATCTGATCCCATTATAAGCATAAATGTGCTAGGGGTATTGGATAGTCCAAATGGCATCACTGTCCACTCAAACAACCCATCCTTCATCTTGAATGCCGTCTTGCATTCATCCCCCGGACAAGGACGAATCTGATGGGATCCACTCTTTAAGTCCACCTTCGAAAACACTTTTACCCTACTCAACTGATCCAGCACATTGTCAAGGCTTGGAATGGGAAAACGGTACTTTACCGTGATTCAATTAACCGCCCTGCTGTCCACACACATGCGCCACGACCCATCTTTCTTTGGCACTAGCAAAGCCGGTACCGCACAAGGACGAACACTTTCTCGAACGAAGCCCTTGTCTAATAACTCTTGCACCTATTTCTTCAACTCCTCACTTTGTTCTAGTGACATTCTGTAGTGAGCTTTGTTCGGCAATGGAGCTCCTGGTACAAGATCGATCTGATGTTGCACGTTACGCAAGGGCGGAAGTCCTTCCGGTAAATCTGCCGGAAGAACATCCTTGTAGTTCTCCAATGTCTGCTTAATAGCATTCGAAACATCCCCACAACTTTCTGCTGAAGCCAAGCAATGTGCGACCAATGCAAAACAAGCATCATGTTCCCGAACTAACTTCTCAAATTCTGCACTAGGCACACAGAGGACTGTCTTCTTCTCGCCTACATTGCTCTCCCGTAGCAACTTCAATACCCAGCATTTACCTCTTGTTCCAATGATATATGTGTGATCATGACCATCATATGGTCGTCCAAGAATCAAGTGTGATGCATCCATTGGTACAACGTCAGCCCAAATCGTTACTGAATAATTCAGATCGATGCTTATCTGCACTTTGCACCGTCGGTCTACCCGAATTTCATTGG
This sequence comes from Parsonsia alboflavescens, assembly GCA_028571225.1. Lineage (NCBI taxonomy): Eukaryota > Viridiplantae > Streptophyta > Magnoliopsida > Gentianales > Apocynaceae > Parsonsia > Parsonsia alboflavescens. The sequence continues at coordinate 5,212 of JAOXNR010052600.1, read as the reverse complement.
CATGGCTCACCCAACCAAGTCTGTAAGGGTAAGGGTGCAGCTCTGTAGTCAGTCATAACTTTGCCACTGCTTCCTCGGATATGACATTCTCCTAACTACCAAAGTCTATGATCACTCGATAACTTTTGCCCCTAATCGTGCAGCGTGTTGTGAAGATATCCCTTCTTCGCAAATCCTCGTTACTCATGGGCACCAAACAGATTCGCCTCTTTACTGAACTCTCCCCTTGCACATCCTCAGGTTGACAACTTCCAGCTCCCCTTCCATGTCCTGTTGGTTGAACTACAAAGCCGGATCACTCTCTTCATATGTATCTCCCATATACAGCTGCGATCTTAACGTCGGACATTCGTTGGCATAGTGTCCCATTGCTTGGCATCCATGACACCGAATGGAGGCCTTGTTTGTGGGAGGCCTGGCCGCTGGAATTCCAACTCTTGCCGAAGGTGGTATGGCTATAGAAGCCACCCTTGGTACCACTGCTACACTTGATGAAGGTTGTGAGGTCCGAGACGAGCCATACGGAGGAGTTGGGCCAATTCGACCAGTTGGAAGCCACTGTTTATTCAAAGTTTTCTCCAAGGCTTTGGCCTTCAATTGAGCATCCGTCATGCTCAAAACAGTATGAACTTGAAGTGCATCATGCAATGGCAACCTCAAACCATGAATTTATCTCACCACTAGCTGTTCCTCCATTTCTCGCAATTGATTTCGAGAAACAAGGTTATAGAATTCCAAGGTGTAGTCGTCCACACTCTTCGCTCTTTGAAATAACGCCTGCAATTCTCCATAGAGTGTTTGTCGATAATTCAAAAGGTAAGAATTCTTGACTCTGAGGCAGCCCATCTTGAAATCTCTGATATTTGTTAACTTGCCACCGTGCCGCCGCCTTGCTCCTAAACCTCAAAGTTATCAACTCGGCTTTTTTCTCTAGTGGGACTTCTTTGATACGTAGCAAATCATCCACCATTGTCGACCAATCAAGAAATTCATCTGGGCTCAAACTTCCGGTGAACTCCTGAATTTCTAACTTGAACCCTCCATCCCATCGGTTCTATCCGTCGTGCACAGCTTCATAATTCTGCCTCTAATTGCGAAAAGGTCTCTGAAAATACCTTTGTGCCGGTATGGCTCCTCCTCAAACGGTTTGGGCTCACCCTCTTCTTCTGCCTGAAATTCCAGTTGCCCCAAGGGCACAACTGGTCCGGGTACCTCTGGCTATCTTAGTGGAGCAACAGGTTGATGCGGATTTGGTGCGGCCAGTTGTTGAGGTGGCGGCGCTGGATTCGTGTCCATGGGTGCAAACCGCACCATCATCTACTGCATGAATTGCCTCCTCTCCTCACGCTCTTCCGCTTGCCGCCTCTTGGTTTCGTCTTGTTGCAACTTTCGCTCTTTCCTTTCTTCTTCTAACCGTTGCAACTGGTTGGAAACAATAGGGTTGAGATCGTTGTTATCACTACTAGACATGTTGTCTGGTTGTTGGCGGATGGATTAGGGTTTGATGGACTGAAACGTTGTCTCTGATACCAATTGACGAAGATGCAATTAGAATTGCTCTAAGTGCTCGATATATATATATAACAAAAAATAACAGTAGAATTTTCGTCGTTATGCGATTATAATCATCGATGATGAAGTTTTCAAGAAACTTCAATGAAGTAGCTGAAAATAAAGAACACAAGACAATTGAGAATTTTTTGTATATTCAATCTACCGAAAGTTGTTCAAGAGAAACACCATTAAATAAACCTCCATGAATGCTAAACCTAATCGGAAACGGAACGCTAAACCTAATAGGAAACGGAAGGCTAAACCTAATGGGAAACGGAAATTAAAAAAAAAAAAAACACAACTACCAAAAGTACGAAAATACCCCTAAGCCTAAAAATATCTCAGAAAACGGTAAAAGGATCAAAAAGCCCTCAAGGCCCTACGTCCGAGCCCCCCTATTTCCGAGCCATATCTCTAATCCTCGCTGAACTCCTTGGCACTTGTGGCTCTGTTTTCTTGGTCAGTTCAGCTTGCTCTTGCTCACATTGGCTTGCACTATTCGCTCCTGCATCACTTGCTCATGTACCTTTCATGCCGTCACCAGGTGTGTATGACCCTGCTTGAAGTCGAAAAATTGTAAAGCCAGCTTGTAGCTCTCAATTAGAGACACGAACGAAAAGGCACCCCAGAAGTTTGCTACTGCAAGGAATCGGCAGACCCAGTAGTAACAATGGCCTGAAGATGGTAATTTAGGCACCAGCGGTCAAGGAGCTCGCCAAGCCTAAAGGGGGGTAATGATGGTTGTAGCGGGCTGGACTCGGACTAAAGGTCAATCCAAATGAGCTGGAGGGCCCTATACCTTCAATACCTGAAAGTCAGACTCACAAAGTCGACGCGTGGGCAAGCAGCTCGGCACCATTGACCTCCCAGGTCATAGACCTAGAGGTCACTGACCTCCTAAATGAGATAGGGCAAAGGTCATGCTAGACCTCAACTTCGATCTGGCAAGCTCCAGTTCGAATCATAAATCTTCCATGCCATGACCACTGGTGCGCCACTCCTAGTCACTCCAAGGAGCCAAGGATCACTCGAGGTGACCTCACCAGAAGAGATGTTCGAGTTTCTCAATGTCCACGGGGAGGTTGTGAAGTTGGTCTGAAGGTTGGCTAGTGAGCTTGCAACTCTCACAGAGATGTGAATGGAAATATCTCTCATCCCAGGGAAGCTCCAAGATCCTAGGAGCAACTGACGGGATCTGATTAAATCTCACAGCTATCCTAATTGTCTAAAGGGACGAAAGGGGAACAGAATTCTAGGAGGTAACGGATCATTCTTCTAATTACTTAAATAAAAAACACCCAAGGAAAAAGGGGACTCTCAATGGCTTTCTGGAGAACGATCTTGACTTTTGGACCCCATCGATTATTAAATAACATCTTGTATATTATGCATTATAGGAGACAATATATTATTATATTATACTTCATGTTTTAACAATATAATAAATTTCTTTTGGATCCTTTTTCCCAAAGATTTCTATGGAGAAGCCAAAAAAGATGTTGTCATAAGACAGCTTTGGTTAAACACAAGAATCTAGAAAACCACAAAAGAAGTTGAAAATCAAATGGATCAGCAACGATAAAGGTAACAAATTTGGGATCAAAAGGTCTCAAATTTGAAACATGACGGGAGTAAAAGAGAACCACGGTTGATTTTCAAGGCAAGAAGACAATTTGATCAAGGGAAAACTGGTGTGCAATTTTGCTTCTCTTCACCGTTATAGAACCTGGAATGACACTTTTGTTTTCTCATTAACTTCATCATTGATCTGTGCTGTCAAATCTTTTTGCTTAGGTGACCTGAGAGATATTTTTTGCTTCATCATTGTTCAGATAGTTTTGATGATTCTGGAAAATAAAGTTAACAGATGTATTAATTCAATTCAAATGGAGATTAATGAAGAAAAGGAATTTTATGTTAGGTTTGATGCAGGCACTGTGTCAATGATCTTGCACCTGTGCTTTTCTTGACCTCAATCTTTTTGGTTTAACTTTAAGCATGATGTTGTTAGAGACATATTGCAGGGGAGCCTTTTACATAAAATTTGGGTTTTTATGTAAATTCTGTGGTTGATAAGGGGATCAAAGTGATCTAAATTAGGATTCTGGAAAAAGGATTGAAATTGTATTAAACAAATATATGTTACATACAAAGTTTGTGTAACTTTATCTTCTTGACTGTTAGTGACTGGGCTGCCATTGCTGCCCTTAAGTAAAATAATCATGATCTTGAATGAAATCTGTGATGAAGCCCTTTTTGCCTCTGGTAGGCTCAAAAAAGCTATAAATCCCCAAAGCCAAGATATGTTCAAAACGCATATATGTCCCAAGGCCAAGATATGTTCAAAACGCATGATTTAGATCAGTCCCAATTTCAGCAAAAAAAAAAAAAAAAAATCCAGGTTTGTTCAAAACTAATCAGCCAATATGAAGTAGAAGACCGAGTAGCTTCTAAGTGCAGCAATTCTTGGGGGAACTGAGGACCATCATCACATGAGGTAACAAAGAACTGTAGACAGATCAGCCAATTCCAGTAGTAAAAGAGAACCACCGTTGATTTTCGAGATAACCCCCAGTATAACGATCCCATATCGGAAACAAGAGGAAACCATCTGGGGATGAAGGCCACGATCTTACTTGAACAGGATCTGTTCTATAGAATTGTACCTCTGTATCCTTGAGTTCTCTAAAGAGACAGGAAACTAAGCCTGGTGGATGACGTATGGTCACCCGGACCAGGGCGTGATTGACAGCTACTTTGGTTCTCTGGACGGAAGGGCTGTAGAGGATCGTTCTTGATTGGGTTCTCACCCATCTAGGATGGTCCGGTGGTCGTCTGATAGGCTTCTAAATTTTTCTTCTCACTTTCAAGTCTTTTTTTTTCTTTGCTTCACTTCAATTTGCGGACCTGCAGAATGAATATATGGAGTTGTGCGTCAGAACTGTCCTGCAACTGGGAGTAGGCAAAAGTTCACATTGAAGATGACACCTTTCTTTTACAAGATTCAACTGCAGCAGTTACAAATGTAGAGTGCTATAAAAAATTTAATGCACATAACAACTGTTAACTCTGCCAAACTTGGTTTTAAAGTTGAAGAATTATCAGAAAGTTGATGTACAAATTGTACATAATCCTAATATTTGTTGGTGTTCCTTCTCTAAACTAATTTTCAAGGACATACAGCAAACAATGATGTGGCTGCAGCGTAAGAAGGCACTTTCCCACTTCACCTCCTAACTCACTGGCTCCAGGCAAACTACAAGAACCAAGAAGTGCCCAAAATAGAGGCCAAAAAAACGCTTTCCGTTGAACACAAGAATCAAAGAAAACCCCATGACAAAAGAAGCCGAAAATCAGATTCAAGATGACACTTTTTTCAGCAGCAGTGGTCAAGGCAAGAAGACAAATTGGTTGGATGGTCCGGTGATTGTCTGACAGGCTTCTTAACTCTTTTTGCATTTTTTTCTTTATCAATTTGCTTGAATTTTGGAGCATCTATGATAAATCAAAGGGTTGGCTGTTCTTCCAACTCCAAGTCTATAGCCAGAGTAACAATTTATAGAAAAACAAATATTTACTACAATATATCGACTTTGCCTTGACCTGCGGATGAAGGTTTACTTTGAAGAAAAATAGTATACAAAAGTCCATAAAAACC
>JAOXNR010052599.1:0-16110 GCA_028571225.1 Parsonsia alboflavescens | reverse complement strand
AATGCTTTCCTTAACTTATTTGCTCTAGCTCTTGTGATAGGTCCAGCTGGTATGATTGGCATTGAATCTCCATCAGATTCTGGTTTCCTAGGACCTCTTTAGGTGCTTCTTCAAGGTTGGTATTTCCACAGCTTGGGGCAAGACCAGCGTGGGGTATCTCTAATTTAATAATAAGTATCAGCTATTAGGGTCCTTCCAATCTTCAGGCAGACCTTGGAAGGATTCTTTCCTTTTTGCCAAACTTCTTGCAAATCTAGTTCGGGCTGAGCCCTACCCGGACTGGAATCTGAATAAAACCTTTTATAACGTCTTCCCTATTTTGTTTGACGAATGAGAGAGGGATAGGAGATTTCTCATCAACTTGGCCAATTTTCATTTCGAGAAAGAAGGGGTCGACTCTGCCAGTCTGGCTTGTTCCTTTTGTCCGCTTTGCTAGATTGGGAAGTTTCACAGATCGCAACCTCTCTTCCCTTAGGAAAATGTTGAGAATTCTTCCCAATGGTAGGAAATTTCTCCATTCTTCAACTATCAGTAAATTTCTTGTAATCTTTTTATTTGAAAGTATGAGCTAAAATCTTTTTTCTCTTTTTGTTTTGATAGCAATGAAGGCAACATGGTCATCGAACTCCTCAACTTGCAAGCAGCAAGGACAACAAGAAAGGTCGTTGTCCTTTTGAGCTCTTTCAAGCAACCCTGGCAACGCTACTGGTGCCTCTTCTGCTGTTTCAGTTGTTGCTTCATCCACTGGGAGTCCTCTTTCAGGATAACCATTTCCCAGTCCCAGACCGAAAACGTTACAATAGCGAGTTGGACTGGAAATGCCACAAAGAGGAATGCAGAAGCGACGACCTTGAAGGCATTTGAGTGACCCTCAAAGATAGTGATCTCTGATTCTCCCTGCCCCTAATCCACCCAACAGTGGAAGGAGCTCCCCTCGACCTCTTCTAGGAAGGGGAAAGCACTTGAGACCTCCAAGCATGGGTTAGACTTCAATGGCTGAGCTGCTAGAGAGGTTGTAAAGACCTTAAAGAGGCTCGGGAATCTTTCCTTGGTCTCTCATTCTGATGAGAGGACTACGACGTAGGTTCCCGACCTCTCTATGGAGTCCTCGGACTCCCTATTCCAATGGCCACACTCCCAATCCTTTCTGATTGAGTGTGCACCCCCCGACTACCGAGACATTTGCAGATAGCTTACTGATGATTAGCTGGATCGCTACACTGCCTCTCTCCACACAGTAGTAAGTTCTCTTCATTTTTTGTACTCTTGTAGTTTTTTTTGTATCAATTATTTTGAGTACTAACCTTTCTTCTTCTTTTTTCAAAATCATGTCTTATTAGTTGAGTGACTAAGGAGACAAGTGGAGTGAGTGAAAAATGATTAGGAGTTCTCTACCTTGATCATCAAGCTCCAGGACGAGAAAGATTATCTTGAGAAAGAAAATGGAGAGCACGCCACTTGCGCGAAGCAAGCTAAGGCCTCCTATGCTTTCTTGAGCGGTTTTTTGGATTAGTGCAAGAAGAATGTTACTGAAGCTAGAGCTAAAAACCTGGTGATGGCCTCAAAAAAGCGGTCAACATGAGCGACCAACTACTCAAGCTTGGTAAGAAACAAAAGGACCACATTTATGGGCTTAAAGCTCAGTTGAGGGATTTCAGTACCTTATGAGAAGAGGATAACAGCCTCTCCTTATCCAAGCTTGAAGAGATCCCGATCTTCTAGTCCTATGTGGAGTTCATTCTTCGACCTTAGCTGTTTGGGCTTGATGTCGTTGTAATTGACAAGCTACTCGGGCTTAATGGTGACCTGAAGACTAATTCGATCGTCCATGAGGGGTTGCATCATCCAAATGCAGTAGCCCCTCTTTCTTGACAGCATGAGGAACAACCTTCGAACTCTCAAGAAGAGGTCCTTACCGCTGAGACCTTGGCCAAGTTCTGTCAATGCGGTAAAGGTCCTTATGAAAAAGGGAAAGCACCTCTGGACCAACCTACTGAAGCTCTAACCACTGAGAGGATAATCAATGATGTTCCTCTTTTGGCATTCTATGCTCCTCTAGGTAAAATCATCCATAATTAAGGAGATTTAATTAAGTATTATCCTTTCCATCCCCAACCCATTGATTTCAATGAGACACTCAATCACTCCCAAGCTATTTGTCTATCCTTGGGAAGACCTCTATTTGAGAATATTACTGATTATCCTGCAGGTCCCTTAGACATCATTGATTAGGAGATAGCTGTCGACGACAAAGCCCTACCTAGTTCTGAGTTCACTGTAGGTTTTGGGAGATGAAGAAAAAGACCATGCTGTAATAGAATAGGATTTTACATCTTTTTTCTTCTTCTTACTTTGTTCTTTGTGAGAAACACAATGCTCATTTTTTGAGCTTATGTTTCTTCTCATTTTTTTTCCCATACTAAATATATTAAGAAGTCTATTTGCCACCTCTTCCGTTATATCAGACAATTTTCTCAAAGTGTCTCTGCTTTTCCTCCAACACTTAAAAACTTGCATAGCAAACTTGACCTGTTGTGAAACTTTATGAAAATAAGAAGAATTAAGATATCAATAAGCTCTGCAAACTTAACTTTTATTTATGTCTCCAAAATAAATAGAGTTGCCTTACTGTTCATCGAGCTTCTTTCAAATAAGAGCCCAAGCTATATAACGAGCTTGTGAGGCTTGGAAAATCTAGAAAAGCATTAGGCGGGTGTAGAATTTCTTTAAATGGCAAAGATTAAAAAGGTTTTAGGAGTTGTCTTCTTTCGAGATCAACGAGCTTATAGCTTCATCCCTTGTGAACTTCTTGGATTATGTAAGGTGCTTCCCAACTTCCTTGTAAGTTCGTCAGTTGTTTTTGCTTTCCAACATGCACCTTTTGAGGACCATTTCTCTAATTGTGAAATGCTTCACTTTCCAATTCTTGTTGAAAAATACTTGTGACTTGCTTTTTATATCTTCTGTTAGCTTCCATAGCTTTATTTCTGACTTCTTCCAATAGGTCAAGGTCTGCCCTTCTCTCCCTCTCGTTTAAGATTGAATCATATTCAGTTAATCTTAAGGATTTCATTCCGACCTCTACTGGCATTACCGCTTCAGCTCCAAAACATAGACTTAATGGTGTTTCTCCTGTAGCTTTCCTAGGTGTGGTTCTGTAAGTCCATAAGATGCTTGGAATTTCTTTTGGCCAGGAAGGTTTACGACCTTCCTTCTCGAGCTTGGTTCGCCAACCTCGGCTAATCCATTCGCTTGAGGATGAGCTACAAAGGTTAATCTTAGTTCTATATTTAAGTTGGTATAGAAAGTCTTGAATGGATCGCCCACAAACTGCCTTCCATTGTTTGAAATGATAGCTCGGGGAACCCCGAATTTGCATACAATATTCCTCCATACCAATGACTGTACCTTTGGTGAGGAAATTATTACCATTGGCTCTACTTCAATCCATCTGGTAAAGTATTCTACGGCCACAATTAGATATTGAACACCCCTCACTCCTTCTGGGAAGGGTCCTAATATGTCGATACCCCAAATATTGAATGGGATTGACGTGATGATGGATTTATATTTCACTGGTGGCACATGCGAATTATTTCCATGCAATTGACAGGTCGTACACTTTTGTATGACCCTTTCAATATCTGTGACCGTCAAAGGCCAATAATAAGCCTTCCTCAGTATCTTCTTTGCAACGGTTTTAGCTTCTATGTGTGATCCACATATTCCACTATGCATTTCTTCGATGACATATTCTTCTTTTCCCTTACTCAAGCATTTTAGTAGGGGCCATGTATACGATCTTCTATATACTTCGTCATCAAATATCAGGACATAGCGAGGTGCCCATTTTTGGATTTGGTGAGCTTCTTTGGCATCTTGCAGAAGGTCGCCATCTTTAAGAAATTTGTAAATAGGATATCTCCAGTTTGCGTAATCCTCTATAACCAAGCTTTCTTATTGGTTTATGCTTGGAGAATATAATTGTTCGACCAATACCTCGATTTTTATCCCTGCCAGCTCCCAGTAGACTTTTGATATTGTGTCTGCTTCTGAATTTTCCCCTCTAGGTATTTGTTCAATGAGGAAATACTCACGTTTTGATGTTATATCTCTTCCTTGTTTGAGATATTTAATCATGTTCTCTTCCCTAACTTTAGTTTCCAGTGCAATTTTTGCATTTTTAGAGCTCTTATAAGTCTTAGTCCTACTAAAGAGCCTCATATTTGGATTCATTATTCGAGGTTGGGAAGTTTTATTTCACAGAGTAAGGGATTCTCACTTCCTTAGGACCAATCAATACAATTCCCGCAGCTAAATTTTCCTTTTCAGTGGATCCATCAGAGTATATGGTCCACAGGTTGGTTTCAAAAGTGCTGGCGAGCTCCAGTGGAACTCTCGTGCATTCTTCGATGAAGTCTGATAGAGCTTGAGCTTTGATAGCTTTAATCGGTTTGAAATCGATTTGATAGCCTGAGAGTTCAAGCAACCATTTCATAATAGTGCCCGATAGGCCGGGTTTTGCCAGAGCTTATTTTAGTGGCAGATTGGTCAATACTCTTATCGGGTAACCTTTAAAATAGGGCTTAAGCTTCCTTGAAGTAACAATAATTAGGTACAAGAATTTCATGAAATCCGAATATCTTATTTCAAGACCTCGGATCAAATGACTTACGTAATACACTGGGAATTGTAAACCTGACCGTTCTACTAGCAATACTGAACTGACTTCCTTTAAGTACATTAGGATTTCAACTCCCGACCTCGGGAAGACGAGCAGTGGGAATTTTCCTAGAATTCCCTTCAGTCTTTGGAAAGCTATTTGAGAATCTTTTGTCAGCTGGAAATCTTTGGGTTTCTTCAGGATGTCAAAAAACTTCTCTCCTTTGTCAGCCATCTAGTTGATGAAGTGTTCCAATGCTGTTATCTTCCCTATTAAACGCGGAACTTCCTTAATGCTCCTATGAAGTACCATGTCTAGGAGTGCTTTTATTTTATCAGGGTTGGCATCAATGCCTCGTTCCGATATCATGAAACCTAAGAATTTTCCTGCTAAAACCCTGAAGGAACATTTTTCTGGATTAAGCTTCATATGGGCAGCTTTCAGTGTCTAGAAGCTCTCCATTATATCTTCAATGAAGTTATCTAAGGTTTTGGAAATACTCACAGTGTCATCCACATAGACCTCAATGTTCCTACCGAGCTGCTTGTTGAAGACATTGTGTATGGCCCGTTAGAAGAGCTTGGACTTCTTGAGCTATGTCTTCATTTCTTTCTGGGGCAAAAGTTCTTTTCTTTTGCTTTATTGATTTTGCTCCTAATCTAAGCCCGACCTTGTGCTCCACTATCCCTTTGTCAATTACTTCAAGGTTGGTAAGTTGCCAAGCAAAGACTTTTAGGTATTCTTGAAGGTTATCAATGATCCATTTCTCATTGAATTCTGAGTTGACAAAAACTTTTTCTTCCTTGTTGGCAGCCTGGATTCTGGACTCATCATCCTTCTTGGGGAGGTTGATGAAATTGTCCTGCTCGGACATTGTTGAAGCTTAAGCATCCCCTTTAGCGAGGTAGCATTCTGCAGCTGTTTGTCTATCTCCTTCTAGGGTGATACAACTTTCTCTGACTTGGATCCTCATGCAGTGGCCTAGCAAGGAGATTTCAACCTTTAGGTCCATGATCCCTCTCTTTCCTGGAATTACATTGTACGTTCCTGGTGCATCAACCACCGGCTAGTCCATGATCTCTATGATCCCTTTACCATCCACAAAAACTATAGTTGGAACTCATAAAATTCCTTTTACATAAGTCGTGCTGCCACTAAAACTGGTCAAGCCAGTATCCAACTTGATTAGAGAGCTCTTATCTATCCCCATTTGGTCAAATGTTTTTTTGCAGAGGACATTCACTGCACTTTCGGTGTACCCAGAAATCTCCAATCTAGAACAATACTGTTAAGGGGTCTGAATCTCCTCCTCAAGCTCACTTCGACCTCCTTTCAATGATGTTTATCTCTCTGACGAGAGGTCACTAGTGGTTTGCAACTGCAGGAGATGGATTTGTAGGACCTATATTCGTACTCAGAAATTCTTGGAATTGACCCTCCTTAATGAGCCTCTCAATTTCTCATTTGGGGTAGAAGTAGTCCTTTGTGAGATGACCATGGTCCTTATGGTAGTGGTAGAATTTTGTCGTGTCTCTCTTGGCCAGAAGAGTTTTGAGAGGTCTTGGTGGCTTTAGAAGATCCTTCTTTTCTATGACTACCAATATTTCCACTTGCGAGGTCATCAAGGGGTTCGTCACTAAGTCAGGAATCATCTTCCTTTTCTTATATGAAGGTCTTCAATTCGAATGAGGATCCTGCCTATCTCGTTTTGATGATTATGGGCTCTTAGGTCGCCCCTTGGTCTCTTTCTCAATTATTGAGGAAAATCCAGGTATCTTTTTCTAAATTGTCGTTTCTTCCTACTTGATAAAGTTTTCTAGGAGTTTTTGTAGTTCCTTGATGGTCTTTATTGGCTCTACTACCATCCTAAGACCTACATACCCCCTTGCAGTCCTTGTTTAAAAGCAGTGATATAGATAGCATCATTTTTCTGCTCGATTTTCACTAAGTCGCCATTAAAACGACTGTAATAGCTTCTGTTGCTTTCACCTAATATTTGTTTGATGTTAAAAAGATCATCAATATCTTTCTCACACCTTTCGCTGCTTTAATAGTTCTACAGGAACAACTCCTTTAGTTGTGTGATTTCTTGGTTAGCGTGGATCGAAAAGCTCGGTATTTGATAAGAATGGGTACTCAAACATTTCCATAAGGATGGGTACTCATGTATATGTTGTAGCGGTTCCCCTGTGCCATCATACTTTGCCTCAACTTATGGTGCCCAGAATCATGGTGGCATTCGAGCAGTTCTGATATTGTGGACAAATGGTGAATATTCCGATAGGCCTACACTGCTCTGTATTTCCTGGTTCCCATTCTTCTCCTGATTTTTTGGGAGAGTCGCTTTCCATAGTGGATTCAGGGCTACCTCTTGAGTGTCATTACTTCATCTTTCGATTAGGAGACATCAAGGAGGTATCCTTTCTCTAGGAGGAGTTATTAGCGATCTCCTCTGCTCGTCAGGACTTGTTTCTTGCCATTGACCTTGGGATATTGGGGCTCAGTTAAGTTTGTCCCTTAGGTCATAACCATTTCCACTGCGTAAGGTTTCACTCAAGTCGACCACAAGTGAGGCTCTTTCTCCGTTGACTCTTTTCGCCCTGTGGTCTTTTCGATGCCTACCCTACATCTCGACTTTCCACATTGGGTTGGAGGTCGTTCCTTGTTTTTGAAGGTGGGGATTGTTCAGGTTGTATCCAATCCTCTTGATCTCGTCGTAGTTGTGTTTCCATCCGAGATTCAATAGGGCTCCGCCCCATCAATATGTATCTCTTCTGCTTGCAATTCCTTCTAGGTAAGCACCATGCATTCCAAGAGGTCAAGTGGAATGGACACCCAACCTCTCCCCGATTTCTATGGTTTGGGGTTATTGCCATTGTCATTCTAGTTGGGGCATCCCTGTCCTCCCCTTTCACACTCAGGTGGATGGTCAACCAGGAAATTTTAGGATGGGGCCTTTTAGGATGGTCCATCCCGTGATGGTCTCTGCTATTCTTGTTGATTGATCGGCCCCGAATTGTTATTGTCTTCCATCGGGACCAATTTAGCTTCTTCTATGTGCAATTGGGTTATGCTAGGCGGTCTACCATGCTATGGTGGTTGAACACGCATTAGATGCTATCGAGTCACAATTCTTGTTTATTTTTTTTATGTGTATGGAAGAAAGCTAGGCTTAGAATGTCTTCCCATAGATTGCTCCAGAAGTAATGGAGCTCAGTAACGATCTCTAGGTCACTTCGAATAGTGATGGCTCTTGCAATCACAACCAGAAAGGGAAAAATTAGATCACTGAAGAAGGTTGTCACAATGAGGATAACTTCGATGCCTAAGGAGAGTCATCTTTTAATTAATTAGATCAATCTATCCGTGAGCAGTGTGTGATTTGATAATATATACAAAATAATAGGTTACCTTGTTGGTAGTGACTCTTTAATTACGTGAAAGTTGGCAATTAGGATAATTGTGAGATCGTATCCCGCTAATTGATCCTAGAATCATGGAGTTTCCCTAAGTTGGGATACGTTGCCATGCATGTTTTTGGTCGTGAGCTACAACCATGTTAATGACCTTTAAACCAACTTCGTGACCTACTAGTAAATGTTGAAGGTCTCGACTATCACAATGAGTGATTATAGGTTCATAGTATGTGTTAAGAGTCATAGACATTTAGTCGTGGCATGGAAGATGCATGATATGGATTGGAGTTCGCCGAGTCGAAGGTCGTGGTCCAGTGAGTTTTTCCCAAGCTCATTTTAAGGTCGGTGACCTGAAAGGTCAGTGGAAAGAAGTTCGCCGCCCACCTTTCCTCTTGTGATTAGGACTTTTGAATATTTGGGTCGATATTTGGGTCCATTTGGGTCGGTGCATCCAGATCATGCCCATTTCTTCCATCAAGTGGAAAAGGAAGAAAAAGGTTTCTTAGGGAATTTCAGCATATTCTAGTTATTTATTCATTTGATTTTAGCTGGGAGTTGATTATAAGTTTAAAGAAATAGCCTCTTGTGCTTTTATTATTTAGAGTTTTGAGATTCTTTTATTACTATGTTTCTAACAACTCTTTGTAACCAGATGGCTTGTGGCTGTTTCTAGGAATTTTGGGTGATTCTTAATTAAATATTAGGCTTTTAGCCCAATTAGTCCCACCTATTTGGACCAAACTATAGTATCGTTCTACAAGTTTTTTTCAAGAAGTTTTGGTCCCTCAACATATTATGGGTAGCCATTTTTGTCCTAACTATCATTTTCTGGCAAAAACCTCATCAGAATCGGTCTAGTGACCAACAGACGATAATTTTTTCAAGGGTAAAATTGTCCATCCAATCAACCACTTTTTTTAAAAAATAATATTTTATATCCCAAATTCTCTTACAATCCAAATAAACCAATGGATTCGTCATTTTTTTTTTTTGGCTCGTTAGCCAATCGAAGCAACTCATATTCACATCTATTTCAATTGATTCATCAGTTTCTTGTTTGATCCATGGCCGGGGAAGCACACTCCTGCTACGGGAAAAGACCAACCACTCGCTCGCTATCTACCTTATCATCACTTTTGTCTTAGATGCAGACCCCTTTGCAAAGCATAGTATCTTGTTAAATTACTGCCTGGCAGGTTGCTACCGCACAACATTCCCCCTAACCCACTCACCGCCTAGAGTCAGATGAGAATACAGTTAGTAGTAGAGTTTTTTTTTTTCTTTTTGGTTATTTCCTCTGATTAGATCTAAGGAACCATTTCCATAAATGGAGAAAGTAAGAGCTATGACAAAACGTTTATAACAAAGATTTATGGACTGAATTAAATGTAGGTAGAAGGCTCTTTGGGTGTGAGAATAATGGGTTAAGCTATTACATCTGGAAATTATTTATTTTCGACCCTTTTTTTCCTATCTTCAGTTTTCCTCTATTGGAAGTCTCCCTATTAGGTGTGTTTTTGTGATTGTGGAGTGCTGGGGCTTGCAAATTTTTTTCTTGGAATGACCCTTGCTATTGTGCTTGTTTGGTTGCTAAGGAGAGCAGGGAGTGAAATTGAAATGAAGAAGCAAGGACCCATCAATTAAAATGTGGTTTTCTTTTTTCCAGTTTTTTTTAGCTCATATATTAGTTTGGATTTGTGGGTATATTAAGATTAAAAAGTTGTGCATTTTTATTTGATTAACAAGCTGTTGACTTTTTTTTGGTGCTTAAACTATATGATTAAAACTTAAGTTTTTTTTTTGTGCTTGAACTAAAATTTAAACTTGGGTCCAGTAATGTGCTTCAGGATGCATATATTAATCATGAAAAGTTGGAATTTCCCTGTGTCTTGTTTAAACCTAAATCTTTAAAGAATGTTGTTTATAACTCGCCATTGTACCATGCTATGTGTGTTATTCTAGTTTTCCATTTTTCTTATCATCAATACTAGGCATAACATGTGTTAGTAGTTTATTCAAAGAAAGAAAATGTTAAAATATGGAAGCCCAATTGATGGGAGAAACGGGTACGACCTGGACAAGTCAGGGAAACTTAACCTAATTGATAGAGACATGAATGGCACGATAGCTCAACCCAGAGAAACTCCACGATTGCAGGAACAGTTGGTGGGATTCCACAATCCCATTGCTATCCTAACTACCTACTGTCCTGTAATAGTAGAGCCCAAATTGAGGAGTTAACCGATCTCTCTTTTAAAATAGCAAAATCATACACAGTCTAGGGAGAGGAAAAACGATAGACAAGAGATAGTTTCTTGATTACAGCTGATTACTCTCGGAATACTGACTTAGGCATTGAAGCTCTTCCCTGGGCACAGGCCACCTCTGGTGACTCACCTCTCTTTTCTTCTTAGGTTGCACTTGATTGATGTCATCACGGTTTTGAGGTGACCCTGTGTTCATGTTTTGAGCCCCATCACTTCTGGTGCCATACGTGGGAATACTGAATAGAAAAGCTTAACCTTTTTCCCCCACATAAAACAAATAAAAAAGCTTGATGAGTCAACCACAGCCTACACAAGTTCAACCACAGTGCCAGGGCAGACCATCCCACAAAACGCAACTACGCACCCGCGAAATAGTGCCAGAAATGCTACCGTTGGCACAGTCTACGGATAGTAATGATCCAGTGCCTAAAGAGTTCTAACAAATCCTCCACCTGGGCAAGAAGGAGCCATGCAAGGACATCCTAATCCTACTGCCGTTAGCAATAATCCTAGGCCGCAGAGGTTTGGGAGAACACAGATGTCAATTCCGATGGATCTCTTGGAACGATTGGTGGTGGCCCTAAAGAGGGTATCCAATAGACCTGATTAAATATCTACTAAACGCACTCTGGAACCTTCCCGGAGGAATTCATAGCCACTTTGAGGCCAACCAAAATGGGCACAGCCTAGCCAACCTCCACCTTTAGAGATAAGGAGAGACCCTCGACTTGAAGAAGTAGGTTGGGAAACAGATCGAGAGCAAGAAAGGTCACAGAGGACCCTACTTGTGATTGACCCCTGAATAATGGGAGATGTTATGACCTCAGTGACAGGCTCAACCGAGCAGCCATGTCACGGAGTCAGAGACAGGATCTTGAAAAGTAAGGGAGCTCAGGCTACGAACTCCTGTTGGAGTAAGGATACCACCTCGACGAAGCCTGATAAAAATGACAGGCGATAACGCTCGAGGGGTAGCCCCCAATACATTGAGGAGAGCAACTCCCCCAGTCAATTTGGATCTTACCAAGCCTTCGTCGTTTGTCCACAGCATCTGCACTGCTCGGATGCCATCGAGATTCAAAGCCCCATACTTGGAGGAACAATATGACTGTATAGGGGAGCCTCAACGGCACATTGATGAGTATGTCTCCTACATGGAGATGTTCGAGTACCCCGACCACGTCAAGTGCAGGGCCTTTCGGTCGACACTGACCAAAAAGGCCTAGTCCTGGTTCAAGGGCATCCCTGAAGCAAGCATCTCGCGTTGGACAGAACTTAAAGATCTTCTCATGAAACACTATCGGAGCAGCACGAGATGCGAGAAGGATATCAACGACCTCTTTACCATCAAATAGAAGGTCGAAGAAAGCACTCGAAGCTATTATAGTCACTTCAACAATGAGGCAGTCAAGATCGAGCAGAAAAATGGTGCTATTTACATCACTGCCTTCAAACAGGGTTTGCAAGGAGGGTACGTAGAACTCAGGCTACTCAAGGAGCCAATAAAAACCATTAAGAAGTTGAAGACACTCTTGAAAAAGTAGATCAAGGCTGAGGAAATAGTGGTCTAGAAAAAGATCCCTGGTTTCACCTCAGCTACCAAGAAAGATAACAAGGGGCCTCCAAGGAGGATACAAAAATCAAAGAGGGATAGGAAAGTCCCTCAATGAAAAGGGGGAACCTTAGACGAGTGGAGGAAGACCATCCTCAACCTCGATACCACCCCTCTCAGAACCTCAAGAGCAGAAGTCCTAGTGGTCTAGGAGAAAAGAGGACTGTTGAAGCCTCCCAGGCCTCTTAAGAGTCTAGTGGCCAAAAGAGACCCAACCAAGTTCTGTCACTACCACAAGGACCATGGCCACCTCACCGAGGACTGCTTCGACCTCAAGCAGGAAATAGAGAGATTGGTGAAGGATGGTCACTTGCAAGAGTTCTTGGCTAAGAACGCAAGTAGCCCCTCAAAATCAATGACCACCTGGTGAGAAATAAATGCCATTGAAAGCAGGTCCAAGTGAGCCTGAGTTGAAGACTCAGAGCCCCTCACAATATCTCTCCAGATAGGAGATTCCTTAGTCCGCAAAATTCTAGTGGACACTGGGAGCGCAATGAATGTCCTATACCAGAAAGCCTTCGACCAGATGGGCATAGACAAGAGCTTATTGATAAAGTTAGACACTGCTCTAACCAGTTTCAACCGGAAAGCCTAACAATTTGCAGCATGAAAATCCCAGTTGGAGACACTAAAGGTAACGAGGAAAGCTCGCTTGTGCTCAAGAAGGAGGAATTTATTGACCTCTTGAAAGAGGATGACAATCTCCAAATTCAAGCAGCTAGTAGAGGAGAGAAGGTGTTCCTCAATATAGAATTCCCTTAGAAAGGGATCAAAACTTTTAGAGTCATTGCCTCCCAAGGTTAGAGGAAAACTCGTTGATTCCCTTCAAGAGTATCTGAAGGTCTTTGCCTAGCAGCCTAGCAACCTCGAGGGAGTGGACTGAAAAATTGCTGAGCACTAGGTTGGGCCCAAGCCAGGAGTAAAGCTAGTGAAACAGAAGAAAAGGACCTTCGTCCTTGAGCGTAATGAGGTCATAACTCGCGAAGTCCAAGCTCTTCTCAATGGTGGGATTCTAAAAGAAGTGGTATATCCTTAATGGCTGGCTAACCCAGTTGTAGTCCCAAAGAAAAAAGGGACATTTAGGATGTGTAGACTTCACCACACTTAACAAATTTTCTAGAAGGACTCCTATCTACTTCCGAGCATAGATTAGATGGTGGATTCTACAGCTGGGTACTAGTGGTTATGGTTTTTAGACATTTATAAAGGATACCACCAATTCCTGATGGCTCTTGAAGACTTGGAAAAGACCTTGTTCATCACCAAGGTCGGGACATACAGGTACACCAAGATGCCATTCAGCTTAAAGAATACAAGGGCTGAATTCTAGTGAGCTATGCATAAGGTGTTCAAAAACCAGCCTGGGAGGAACATTGAGCTCTACATGCATGACATAGTGATCAAGTCCAGGACCTCCGAGGATTTCATTTATGATATTAGGGAAACTTTCCAGAAAGTAAAGACTGCCCACATAAAGCTCAACCTAGTAAAATGTACCTTCGGAGTCTCATCAGGTAAATTTCTAGGTTTCATGATCTTTGAAAGATTCATTGATGCCAATCCTGACAAAATAAAGGCTCTGCTGGACATGGAACCAACCAGAAACATCAAGGAGGTTCAGAGTCTGGCAGGGAAGATGGCAGCACTGGGGCACTTTATTAGCAAAATGGTACATAAAGGAGAAAAATTTTATGATGTCATAAAGAAACCGAAGGACTTCCAGTGGACCAAGGACTGTCAAACGACCTTCATCAAGCTAAAGAACTTCCTGGGGTAGCCTCCTCAACTTGTTTCTCCGAGGTTAGGAGAAGAAATCTCGATGTACCTCACTGCTACGGAGAAAGCAGTTAGCTCAATGTTGTTGGTAGAAAGCTCAGGACAACAGTTCCCTATTTACTATGTTAGTTGATTGCTCCGAGGTCTAGAGACTAGATATTCGGACCTCGAGAAGTTCTTTTACCTCATTATTATTACCTCAAGGAAATTGAAGCCATATTTTGAAGCTTACCAGATACGAGTGTTAATGAATTTGCCACTAAAACAAGCTCTAGCAAAACCCAAGCTATCAGGCAGGGCAATGAAATGGTCACTCGAGTTCTTCGGATCCCAAATTCAGTTTGAGCCATGGAAAGCAATAAAAGCTCAAGCTCTTGTAGACTTCGTAGAGAATGCACAAGGGTTCTGTTGGAACTCGCAAGTACCTGTGAAAATAATGTCAGGACAATGTATATAGACGGTTTAAAAGAGAAAGAAAATTCAGGTGCAAGAATAGTATCGATCAGCCCTAAGGGACTGAGAATCCCTTACTCTATGAATGATGTGATCTCAAATTTGGAAGGAAGCCATCATTCATCAAATCCAAATCTTCAAACACCCCAAATTGTGATTACCCAAGACTTCGTGCAAGTGATTCAAGCTAGAACCATTGACCAATTGTCTTCTAATATGATCTAATGGATTGAGTCCCATCAACACAACTCAATTACCCTAGCCAAGCATTGAAATCCCTAAAGTTTAACTAAGAACCCTAGAAGAGCTCTAAGCTACACTCTCTGTTGGAGCAACTTGAATCCATATGGAATTCATTCAAATTTCTGAAAAGTGTTTGTAGAGTTAATTGTTCTAATGTAATACAAATGATGGACTATTTATAGGCTTAACCCCAATTAGGATTTGGGACTTAGTTCGCCACCTTAAGCTAGCTTAAAAGATAAAGAAAGCAACTAACAATAAGTGGAAAAGTCTAACTAAAGTCAATATTACAAAGCTGTAAAAACAGAGGACTAAAACTGAAATTTTTTGGCAGAATTTCGGCCAACTATCCAGCCTGACTTCCAATGCATCCCAAGGCTTGTTTCCTAGATTGTTCATTCCTCCTTGATGTCTTCTATCATCCACAAGTTGAGCTCTTTCCTTGATTCATTCTCCATTGACGGTTGTGCTCCAAACATTGTAGTAAAGTCTAGCATTTCTTCTCTTCCTTGCACAAATGTGATTAATGATTTCCTTAAACTTAGTTGCTCTAACTCTTGTGATAAGACCAGCTGGTATTATAGGCAATGGATCACCGTCATTCCGCCTCACCTTAAAAGGATTCGTTCTCGAATTAGCTTCATCTACATCAAAAGGTGAAAGCTCACTAACAGTAAATGTTGAACTTACATTATACTTACCTTGGAGATCCACTTTGCAGGCATTATCATTGATCTTTTCTATGATTTGGAATGGTCTGTCACCTCGTGGTTCAAGCTTACTGTTTCAAAATTGAGGAAATTTTTCCGTTCTCAAATGAATCCAAACCCAATCACCAACATTGAACTTCATCTCCTTTCTTCCTTTGTTATGTTGTTTGGCATATCTTTGTGTTTGCATTTGGATGTTTTCAATTGCTTTGGCATGCAGCTTTTTAATCCTTTCAGCCTTTCTTTGGCCATCTAAGCTTTGTATTTCGGTCAAGGGCGAAAGGATCAACTCTAGAGGTGTCAAAGGGTTAGTGCCATAAACCATTTCAAAGGGAGAGTAGTGAGTGGAAGAATGTAAACATCTATTATAAGCAAATTCAATGAAAGGTAAACATTCTTCCCATGATTTTAAGTTCTTTTTTATTCTGGTTCCAAGCAATGTTCCTAGAGTTCTATTCACTACTTCTGTTTGCCCATCCATTTGAGGGTGACATGTAGTGGAAAAACACAATTTTGTTCCCAACAACCCCCAAAGCACTTTCCAAAAATGGCTCAAAAACTTGGTATCCCTATCACTAACAATAGTTCTAGGAATTCCATGAAATCTAACCATTTCTTTGAAAACAGGTTTGTAACATTATGTGGATCATCAACCTTTGAACAAGCAACGAAGTGTGCCATCTTAGAAAATCTATCAGCAACCACAAGGATTGAATCCTTACCTCTCCAAGATCTAGGTAGGCCGAGTACAAAATCCATAGAAACTGCTCTCAAGGTGCATGAGGAATAGGTAAAGGCATGTAGAGACCATGTGGTTTTATCGTAGACTTAGCTTTCTTACAAACAATGCAAGATTCACACACTTTAATTACATCTCTCTTCATATGAGGAAAAATAAAAATGCTCCTTAAGAGTATCTAAAGTCTTTGAAATGCCAAAATGTCCCATTAAACCTCCCCCATGACTTTCA
>JAOXNR010052598.1:0-16111 GCA_028571225.1 Parsonsia alboflavescens | reverse complement strand
AATAGTTATATTCCTATTGGTTATATCGATGATCACAAGTAAATACTTTAGATTAAAATTGAATATTTAATGTATATATTTTTAAGAAAATGATTTTTTATTTAATAATATTCAATTGTTTTTAAAAAATTTAATTAATTTCAGAAATTAGAATATTCATTTTTGGGTTAATTTAAAATGAAAACGTGGATTATCAATTTTGGAGAGTATTAAAGTTTAAACATTAAGAGTTGAAATGATGAGATAAATATTTTAGGCAAAAAGAGTTTTTAAAAGATTAAGGATCAACTAATTAAAAATAAATAATTTAGGATTGCATTATAATGAAGTTCAAAAATTAGGGGTCAAAAATGAGTTCAAGTAATACTTTTAGATGAAAAATTAATTATTTAAAAGATAAAAAGTATCTAATTATTAAAGGGAAATAGTTTGGGACTAAATTATAATAAAGTTCAAAGATTAGGGGTCAAAATGAATTAATGTAAATATTATAGGGCAAAATAGACTTTTAAAAAAGATTAAGGATCAAATTATCAAAAGTAAAATAGTTTTAGATTAAATTATATAAAGGGTAAACAGTTAAGGTCAAAATGAGTTAAAGTAATAATTTTAGGAGAAAAACTAATCTTTTTTTAAAGATAAAGTACCAAATTATTAAAGAAAAATATGGGACTAAATTATAATAAAGTTAAAAGGGTTCAAAATGAATTAATGTAAATGTTATAGGGGAAAAATGATTTTTAAAAAAGAGCACAGACCAAATTATCATAAGTATATAGTTTTGGACTAAATTATAATAAAGGGTAAAAATGAGTCAGTATTAATTTTAGGTCAAAAACTAATTTTTTAAAAGATAAAGCATCTAATTATTAAAGGAAAATAATTTGGGACTAAATTATAAAAAAGTTCAAAGACTAGGGGTCAAGATGAATTAAAGTATATATCATAGGTAAAAAAGACTTTTTAAAAAGATTAAAGATCAAATTATCAAAAGTAAAAAAATTTTGGATTAAATTATAATAAAGTTCCAAGATTAAGGGGAAAAATGAATAAATGTAAATATTATAGAGTACAAAAAGACTTTTCCAAAAGATTAAGGACCAAATTATCATAGGTAATTAGTTTTGGATTAAATTTTAATAAAGGGTAAACATTAAGGGTCAAAATGAGTTAAAATAATAAATTTATATCAAAAATTAATTTTTTAAAATATAAACTATCTAATTATTAGAGGAAAATAGTTTGGGACTAAACTATAATAAACTTCAAAGATTAGGTGTCAAAAAAAATTAATGTAAATTTTATAAGTAAAAAAGACTTTAAAAAAGATTACTTACCAAATGATCAAATAATTTTGGATTAAATTATAATAAAGTACAAAGATTGGGGAACAAAATGAACGAATGTAAATATTATAGGGTAGAAAAGACTTTTTAAAAAGATTAAGGACCAAATTATCAAAAGTAAAATAAATTTTGATTAAATTATAATAAAGTTCAAAGAGTTGTGGTCAAAATGAATTATTGTAAATATTATAGGGTGAAAAAAGACTTTTTAAAATGCTTAAGGACCAAATTATCATAAGTAATTAGTTTTGGATTAAATTATAATGAAGGGTAAACATTAAGGGTAGAGATGAGTTAAAGTAATAAATTTAGGTCAAAAACTAATTTTTTAAAAGATAAAGTATCTAATTATTAAAGGAAAATAGTCTGGGACTTAATTTTATTAAACTTCGAAGATTCGGGGTCAATATGAATTAATGTAAACATTATAAGGTAGAAAAGTCTTTTTAAAAAAGATTAAGGATCAAATTATCAAAAGTAAAAAATTTTGGATTAAATTATAATAAAGGGTAAAGATTAAGGGTCAAAATGAGTTGAAGTAATAAAATTAGGTCAAAAACTAATTTTATAAAAGAAAAAGGACCAAATTATTAAAAGGAAATAGTTTTGGACGAAATTATAATAAAGTTCAAGATTTCTGGTCAATGAATTATTGTAAATATTCTAGGGTGAAAAATGATTTTTTAAAATGCTTGAGGACCAAATTATGATGAGTAATTAGTTTTCGATTAAATTATAATAAAAGGTAAAAATTAAGGGTCAAGATGAGTTAATGTAATAAATTTAGGTCAAAAACTAATTTTTTAAAAGATAAAGTATCTAATTATTAAAGGAAAATAGTTAGGTACTTAATTATAATAAAGTTCAAAGATTAGTTCTCAATATGAATTATTTTAAATATCATCAGATAGAAAAGTCTTTCAAAAAAGATTAAGGACCAAATTATCAAAAGTAAAATTATTTTTAATTAAATTATTATAAATTGTAAAGATTAAGGGTCAAAATGAGTGAATGAAATAATATCAGATCAAAAACCAAAGTTTTAAAAGATAAAGGACTAAATTATTAATTAGGGCAAAAACTAATGTTTTATCAGATAAATCACCAAATTATTAAAAGGAAATAGTTTAGGACTAAATTATAATAACGTTCAAAGATTAGGCTTCAATATGAATTAATGTAAATATTATAATTAAGGAAAGTCTTTTTAAAAAGATTAAGGACCAAATTATCAAAAGTAAAATAATTTTGGATTAAATTATTATAAAGAGTAAAGATTAAGGGTCAAAATAAGTTAATGTAATCATATTAGGTCAAAAACTAATATTCTAAAAGATAAAGGGCCAAATTATTAATTGAAATAGTTTGGGACTAAATTATAATAAAGTTTGAAGATTTGGGGTTAAAATGAATTATTGTAAATTTCTAGGGCAAAAAAGACTTTTTGAAAAGATAAAGGACCAAATTATCATAAGTAAATAATTTTGGATTACATTATTACAAAGGGTAAAGATTAAGGGTCAAAATGAGTTAATGTAATAATATTAGGTCAAAGATTAATATTCCAAAGGATAAAGGACTGAATTATTAAAAGGAACTAGTTAGGGACTAAATTACAATAAAGTTCAAAGATTTGTGGTCAAAATGTATTATTGTGAATGTTATGGGGTTGAAAAGACTTTTTGAAAAGATAAAGGATCAAATTATCATAAGTGAATAGTTTTGGATTAAATTATTATAAAGGGTAAAGATTAAGGGTCAAAATGAGTTAATGAAATAATATTAAGTAAAAAACTAATGTTTTAAAAGTTAAAGGACCAAATTATTAAATGCAAATAGTTTGGAACTACATTATAAGAAAGTTGAAAGATTAGGAGTCAAAATGAATTAATATAAATATGATTTGTTAAAAAAAGAATTTTTAAAAAGTATTTAAGTTTAACAATCTTCTAATTTTGACCTCAAATATTTTTAAACTCAGTCCTTGATTATACACAATTAATAAAGTCTAATACTATCTATGTTTGTAAAGAAGACGATTGACATAAAGCGGGGATATATGTTGGTGGGAGAAATATTGTCCAAATCCACTTGGAGATTGAGGAGTTTCATCGGATTTGAATGATGGATTCATTCCAGTAGTTACAAACTGGACGTACTGCAAAATTCACAACACCTCATTGATACAACAACTCATTTGAACTCAAGCATAAGAAGTCCATATCCCATAAAGAGCAAATACCTAACCCTAGATTTTGGTTGACATATCGACTGCCATGCACTAATGTGCACATGGTAAGCCTATTTCTTGATCCCCCTAGAAGAAATTACTATTAATCGTTCTAGCTCTTCAAGGGTATCTAAGGCAATTTAAAGGTATGCATTGTGTAAGCTGGTAATGTTGATATGCAAGATTGGGTAGGGATCATATGAGCTGCTCTTAACAGCACCTTGGCCTTCTATCCACTTAGGCATTCTTAAGTTTTGTCACCGTGTGTGCATATGCCAATTTGTTTACCTGGCTCTTTAACAAGGGAACTCCCAAGTATATTCCCAAATCAAACATTAAAGGTACTCCAAAGGAATGACTAATTTCTTGCCCTTGACTAATATGGGGATTTGGTGAGAACCATAAATGTGATTTTCCCCGATTTGATCCTCTGTCCTGATGTACCACAGAAGTTTCCCATAATATGTTCCTTGATTGTGGCCTGTCACCTAGATGCCTCACCAAACAATAAAATGTCATCAAAGAATAAGTGAGATAATTGAAGCCATTTCCGAGAAGTCTTGACTATTTTTCATTGCCCATTATCTGCTTCTTGTTGCATGCTTTGGCTTAATACACAACACAAACAAATAGGGACAATGGATCCTTCTATCGGAGACCCTTCTAAGGTTCAAAAGATTCCAAATGCTCCCTATTCCATAATACTATAAACTTTGCAGATGAAATGCAGAACAAAATCATCCTAGTTATATTGGAACTAAACTTAACCTTTGTTGAAACTTTTCCAAGAAAGTCCAAATCCAACCGATCATATATGCCTTCTCCAAATCTAGTTTGAGAACCATGGCAATTGTTCTACCAGACTTGAGCTTCAGTGTGTGGATTATCTCCTGAGCCACAATAATATTACGTGACGTAAGGCATCCTAGGATAAAACTACTTTGATTATTCCCCCACCAATTAACTCATAAGGGGTGTGATTCTATTAGCTAACACTTTGGTCATAAATTTGACTAGCACACATTACTCGAGGATATTGGTCAAAATTGCAAGATAAACTCAGGGTTTTCTTGGTTTGGGATCAAGCATATAAATGACAAGCTAAGACTGTTTTTAAATTCTCCTCTCCTAAAAGACTCCTGGATAAAATGTGTTACAAAGGCTTTAGTTATACTCCAGTATTTCTTGAAGCAAGAGGGTGGGAATGCATCGGGACTTGGTGTCTTATGTGACCCCATGCCTTGGATTGCAACTTTAATTTCTTCAAGAGTAATATTCCTGCTTATCCATCTTAATTTAGAATTTCTGAGTTGAGGGAAATCCCAACATATGTTATGGCTATCAATTATAGCTTGGCTTCATCTGCACACCATTGATCATCTAATGTTTTTGATTGTGCAATTCGCCCTTTGCGCCAACATTGTGCTTGAAAAAATTTGGTACATTGCTCCTATTCCATAATCCATCTAGATTTGGCATTCTGTTTCCAATAATCCTCCTCTTGTATGAGCAATTCATTTAGTTCCACAATTAATTTTTGTTCAAGTTTATCCAGGGAAGGGGATAGAGCTTGAGCAGTTGCGTTCCAAATCCCTTGGAGGCGAGCCTAACATTTTTGCTTCAGTTTAAAAATGTTCCCAATCACTTGTTTATTCGAAATTGTATCCTGCCTTTTTAATTCCTCCATCATTTTTAGTTGATTGTCTTCCCATCCCTTCCAACTGTCCTATACTAAATCTACAAAACTCGGATATCTTTACCAAGGTTCAAGCATTTGAAACCAATGAGACTGGTTTGGAGCATATCCACTGGAGCACATTTGAATAGAATTGGATGATGGTTTGAGTGGGTGCGAGGTAGGCGTTATACACTGGACTTATCAAAATAGTGTTGCCTCTCCATATTACATTGTTACACCATGCACGATTTAATCATTCTTTAATGTTTTCCTATCCTTTCCTTCAATTAGTCTATGTGAACTTTAGCCCTTGGAATCCCATGCAAAACAACCTACATGAGTCAACAACTTCGAACAATTTATTAACCTAAGTCCATGACAAGGGTTTCAATCCCCATTTAGATCCAATCGCTGACCAAAAGCCAAGGTGAGAGAGTGACAACTCTCTCTTTTTTAATATATTGCCATAATTACCCCTTGTACAATGCCTTTGGAGAAGCATACACAATAGAAAGTACCAAATCCACTATACATAATTTCTTTTTCATTGTGTTTACAACGTTTAATCTTTTATAGAGATGACCTCAATGTCAATAGTGAAACAATCCTAAATTATCCAAATGCCACCTTTAAACTTGCGACCTATGAAGTCACAACTTTGGTGAGATAAGTTATTTCAAGGATAAGTTTAACCGAACTACAGTCCATTCTAGTCTCTAATATGCTCAATTTATAAGAATTTATAAGCTCCAAGACATGCCTAAAAAATTTATCTTAACTTGCCCCTTGGTAATTCTAGGCAATGAGCTTAGGTTACATTAGATAGAAGGTAAGGATGTGGATGGAGGTTGTACACTTACCCCCATTGTGCACAGTACTGCTTTTGATTCCTTTGCCCAAAGCATTCGTCTAGGATAATCTATCTAAAAATAATTCTCCACCAACTTATAATTCGTACCCTAATTCCTAGTTAGGTACCCTATTGCTATGTGTATTGGAAATAGAATAGTGTCCTAGCATCCCTAGGTTGGATCCCCACAACCCAGATCTGATGTTTTGATCATTTCTGTGTCAAAATTTCTTGTGTTTGCCAACTCTTGATTTGATTTGTCATTTGCTTTGTGAATTTGTGTAAGTATAGTCAGGAGTTGTATCAATAACCCAGTTAAGCTTTTATCACTTATATGACACTAGACTTAAGGTGATTAATGTTGGGAGGGTGCAACAACCTACCCTTTCTTCTATTCGTTTTTTTTTTTCTTTTATGGTTTGCTAGGCTCCCTTTTTTTTCTTCGTTTGGAGAACCAAGAACAACTAAAGTTGGTGGCTTTGGTATAGTGCTAAACTTTTGCTTTAGGGACACTATTGCCTCAAACCACTTATGTTCTTCTTGTAAGTCTTCTAGAGATGTAAATCTCGATTCTTTTCTAGGGTACAATTTCCTTTTTTGGACTTGTGATGGAGCCTACCTCCTTGACCCGATGTTAAAAACCCACCAGAATTTATCATGCCTGTGTTCCCCATAGAGGAAAATTCCACAGGGTCTTGCCCTATTGGTCCAACCCTTGCTTTCTTCTTCTTACTTGGGTGGGCATCATCCATGGTCCATAAGGACCTTTCTCATTTTCTATGCCCTGTGCATTTCTTTCCCCTTCTCCATGTGATTCAACTTCTGGCTGCTCTGGCATTGTCAATTCGGGACACCCCTCATTTCTATGACATATATTGCCCACAACCAAAACAAATTTAGTGTAATCCCTCGTACTCCACAACTGGTCTCCTCCCCAAAAAAGATATGGTTGGGATTAAAGGTTTTTAGAAATCTACTTCTATGCATACTCAAGCATAGTTACCCAAAGAGGCTGAAAATGTAATAGCATCCACTATCACAACCTGTCTAATGGCACTACCTATTCTTACTAATGCCTCTTTTTCAACGAACTCGATAGGGTTGGTTGGAAATCTAACCCGCACCAATGTTGAATTTATCTATCTCAGACGGGATAACATTTGGCCACCACTTTGAAACTGCCAAGTAGTGACCTAAAACAACCCAAGTTCCATTCTCTAGTACATACAAGTAATCCTCTCTGGAGAAAAATATGATTAGGAATAATCTTTTTTTCATATCAATTAGATCAAACCCCACTTAAGCTTCGATATGTTTTTGATTCTTTACTCCAACACTTTGTAGCTAATTGATTTTCTAAGTTCCGTTAGAATCAAAGTTCATTGCAATGTTTCCAAAGGATTTCGTTTTTATCCTATGGGTTTGACAATATTAGATAAAGTGTTCAATACATCCTCCAGACACCAATTGTCCATCACATCTTCTTCACCATCACCTATACACATAGGGGGTTTTGGTGGGATTGCCTTCAAAGTCTCCTTAAATGACTTCCCGTGCCAAAATTGGAGTAAAATACTAGGGGTCTTCATATTTTCTCTTGTGGATTGTTTTAAACTCCTGTGTTCACCGTCATTATCACTTTGGGAATCTTTCGTCAGTATTTTTACTTTATGTTTCTTGGTGCTCCGGTATGGTACATCTCGATCCTCGGATGAGAGCATGGCTTTTGTCATAGTGGTTTGTTGTTAACACTTTATATAAATATATATATATATATATATTTATATATATATATATATGTATGTTTGAATTAAGGGCACAAACTCCTCTGATTTCAAGTTCAAAATACTCTTGGTATATATATATATATATATATATATATATATATATATGTTTGAATTAAGGGCACAAACTCCTCTGATTTCAAGTTCAAAATCCTCTTGGTCAATAATTGAATCCTTTTTCGCCAATCCTAAGCCCTCTTTAGTGCAATCAGTTTCTTTGGCTTGATCCCACTGGGCCTTCCTACCCTCTCAAGTTGTTCATCATTCACTTTCAAATTTTAGGTTGTTTCAACTTCTCCTATGCTCTCCTACTTCCCCATATTAATTTGTCTCAGTATCACCATCATCTAACACACTACCTATAGAGGGATGTAACTATAAATGAGTAATGATCCAAAATTATTATGCTTATCTGTTACGATATTATTTGACAATTTATTTGGATAATCTTGAAAAAATCTCCTAATCACCATATGCACAACATTCTCCATCAATTATGTCAAGATCTTATTGTAAAGGAGTAATTTTGTAATTGAATCAAATCTTGCCAAGATTCTACTCTTATGGAAATTACCTTTGTGAATCCAAATCTCACAAGTTGATCAAGGCAATTAACATTCTCCAATAGACATTTCCTTGTGGAGTGAGATAATATATTTTGTAATGAATACTTTCCTTACGTAAGCAGATCATGAAAGGAAATCATTTTTTTATGGTATATATATTGAAGAAAACAAGAAAGAACGAGAGATGAATAAGAAAAAAGGACACTAAGGAATACACTCTCTGAGAAAGTCTTGAATTGGTGGTTAATTTGGAGTGCTTGTGCACTAAGTTGAACAATGTCAAGGGATCGTCTAGGAGGTTTGACACCAACATAAGCATTTGGTAGCATAAACAACAAGGGAGAGTTGTTGTGTCGAAGCCACTAGTTAACATTGATGGTGGATGTTGAATCCACAAAAACTACCCTACCAAAATAAACACAAATTAGATTGCAGATATGATAATAAAGATGGTATCCACAAGGAATTAATTAACAAAATTTTAAGTAACTTCCTAAACCAAGAAAATAAAAGGAAAAAATAAATTATGGAGTATTTAAATTGGAATTAAATTGAAAGAAATCAAACAAAGAATAATATAAGACTTTTATGAGAATCAAACCTAGTTAAAGTCGTATCCATTCCAACTAATAAAATTGATCATTGACACAAATAATTAAAATATACACAAAAAGGTAAGACAATTATAGTAAAATAGACCAATTTTCCCTAACTTCGAACTAACTATGATAATGCTCACAAATCATAATTAGTCCCTAACTAATAAATAACCCCTAGGAAGGCTTGCAAAGATTCAAGATATGAGTTGCATTAAAAATGTAGGAAAACCTATCTCAAATTAACAAACTCTTGCATATGATTGTTCAAATTTGAAGATTTATTTCTTAGGAAATTAATCCAAATTGTTTTTGAGTGATGATTCTAAATGATAACTATTTAGATTCAAACACTAACAGTTATTACTTAAACACATGCAAATCGACGAATCCAATTTAAAGAATGGTAGCAGTAATGAAATTAAAATGGACGTAATATGAATACCAAATATGTGTCTAAAATCAAAACAAAGAACATAAGTCTCGCAATCTTCTAACTAGAACTTCAACCAAATGACTAGATCTAAGTTTTAAAGCTAGAAGAGAACGTGGAAACTAATCTAAAACAAGAGATAAATAATGAATAACAAAAATCCTATTTGTTTAAATAGAATATAATTCCCTAAAAATTCTATTCTTTCAAAGTTTATAACTCTAAAAATCCTTCTTCCAAAGATCTTCTTGATTACCTTGACTAGTATCTTGATATCCCTACAATATTTTCATGGATTCTGATGGATTTTGGACATTTGGGATAATCAAATCCAAGTTCGACCAAGGTTTTAGCATTTTTTACCTTTTTCAATAGTTTCCATCTCAATCTTGTAATTCCTTTAAATTATGTAAAATAGATCCAATCATATCCAAAATCAGTAGAAATCAATGAAAGTATTCATGAAATATAAGAAGATACAGCGCATTATCAACTGGTGTAATGTGAGTAGTTGATATCCCTTGTACCTTAAACTCATTGAGAAACTAGAGGATTAGATTACGAAGATTAATCCTGTAGATGTGGGCTTGGCTGAACTGAGTCAACAAATTGATTGTGTTATTTCATTTTACTTGCTTTCTCTTAATTTGTGCTAAACTTTAATTCTTCACGACTCACACACAATATTTGAAACTAACATTGTTTGATTTTAAGTTATCAGAAAACCAACATCAGTTCACATGAAGTCTCACAATAGGTATAAGAGCTCAATCACCTGTTTATCGATGAAATCAAAAAGTGTGAAAGTGGAAAAAATGGATCTCAACCTAGAAGAAGGATCAGTGTCAAGGTCACCATTGCTCAACAGTGAGAATTACTTTTAATGGAAAGCAAGAATGGAAATGTTTGTCTCCACACAAGATGAAACTGCTTGGGATTATATTCAAATGGGATGGGTAATTCCTACTAGTGAAATTCAAGGTGGAGGTATCAGTTTGAAACGAAAGGCTGATTGGATTGAAAAATAACGAAAACTAGTTGTTGCCAACACCAAAGCTGTCAACAATATCTTTTATGCAGTCAAGATAGATTAATTCAAAATACAAGAACTTGTTTGACATCAAAGGAGGTTTGGAACACTTCAAAAACTATGTATGAAGGGGCAACAATTGTTCATAAATCAGAATTGGAAATTCTCACTGCAAAATTTGAGAAACTGAAGATGCACAGGGACACAATGATTGAGGTATTTTATAGTAAATTACAAGATATTACTAATCAATCAATTCAATCGAAGAAAGATATCCGAAGAAGCTCGTGAGGAAAGTTTTAAGATCTCTACCATTCTTCCCAAAGTGACTGCAATTGAGGAAGTAAAAGATCTCTCATGAATAAAGTTAGAAGAACTTATGAGATTCTTGCAGATCTTTGAAATGAATTTTCCTACACCAAAAGGAGTTGCTTTTAAAGTTGAAAGAACATTTCTTAATGACTCTAAAATTGATGAGCCAAAAATGACCTTATTCATCAAGAAGATTGCCAAAAATTTTAGAAAGTTCAACAATGGAAATAGGCGTATTTGGACAAGGCCTTAGTTTTCAAAAAGTCAAAAATGATTGAGAATGTATTTGGACAAGAATTAAGTTAAGGTAACTCAACTCAACTTTTGAAAAAACAAGACAATTGGTTAAAAAATTAGAAAACTACCGATAGCTCTTTTCAAACTCAAAATCCCATTTTTTAATTTTTTCTTTTTCTCTCCCCTTCCTCTCATACGACTCAAAATCTCCTTTGCTTTTTCCCCTCTCCTTTTTCTCACGTTATTTCTTCCTCTGGTTCTTCTCTGTCATTCCTCTCCTGCGCTACTCAAGTTAGTGTGCATCATCTCCTTCTCTTCTGCCTACCCTCCATTCATACAATTCTATCAGATCTATGTTTCGACAATGTCTTCTTCCCTTGTGTTAATCATCTTTTTGATTCAATTTGTATTTATTCTATCAAATCTGTGATCTAATGAAATCAAAGATATGTTGAAGGGAGTAACGATGGTGATGGATTATAGGTTGGATAGAGGATGGAATGATCTCTAATTTGTGTAACGATGGAGATGAGATCAATTTGATAAGGCACATTAAAAAATTAAAAATTTCCCCCTTCTAACTTTTTTGATATTTTAAGTTTCATAACCAATGTGAGATCTGAGATTTGAGGTTTGAGATTTGGTCTAGGAGATGACTTTGGCTGAACAGTTGATTGAAAACCTGAAATCAACAACGTGAATAAAAAGAAGAGAAAATGGAGAAATGGAGAATTTGATATTTAGGGAGTTTTGTAATTGTTTAAAAAATTTAAGGGTATTTTGGTCTTTTTTTTTTATTTTTGAAAACTTCTTAAGTATTTTAGTTCAAATGAACTTTTTAACTTTTAAAAAGTCAAGAAGTTATTTTTAAAAAATGAATATAAACTTACTTCTTAATTTTAAAAAAATGAGAGCTAGTCCAAATACACACAATAAGTTCCAAAAAAATAATAATGTTGAAATAGCACAAAATAAGAGCAATAATAGTCAGATCGACACCAACAAAAGAAGATCTATGGGTCAGATTCCTCCATAATTTAAAAACATATCAAAATGTATTCAATGCTACGAATGTGGAGGATTTGGTTATAAACAAGTTAAATGTGCAAATAATCTTAATAGGGTGATGACAATGGTTTTGACAATGATGACAATAATTATGAACCATATCAAACTTATGTTGTAGCATTCTATGGAATCATTAACGACTTTGACAGCGAAGGAGTATACACCTAGTTAGAATCAAACAAATCAGAAGACAATAAGATAAAAAATAATGATTCTAACATTTCTTATTAATAAATGTCTTCAAATTTTGTACAACAAATCAAACTATTTAATTTGAGAATTAAAGGATAAGAAAATTTAGTTCAAAACGCTGAATGAAAAATGAAGTTGCTCGAGAAAGATTTGAAGTAGTATAAGAGTACACAGCTTGACTATAGCAGTTGAATGACATATTGAAAGAGGCATTGACTCTAACAGTACAAAAGAAAAACGAAAAAAGAATGGACCTTCAACAATTAACCCAAAAGGTATTATAATGTTTCTATTATTCTATTACAGGGCATACTTGGAGAAATTTCAAAAGATAACTCAACATCAAACATGCAGTTGAATGTGTCAAAGTCAACAAAAAGTTAACAATGACACTAATCTGGGTGGCAAAGGAAAATATGAGCGCAGATGTGACACATCTGTCACTTAATAAAGGCATGAAAATTTGCTAGTATTTGGATAGTGTTTGCTTCCCTTCATGACTGGTTACGAAGGTAAGATTATTAATTTTACCAAAGATCACTATGTTATCACCAACAATGCATGAAAGTAGCTCATGAGTGGTGTCAAAACACCAAATAATTGCTATAAGTTGGATGACCGTCAACAACAATCTATTGGAATGATACTGGATTTGATAAAAAACCATTGATTGACAACAAACATGCAAAACTGATAGAAGGCACGAAAAATCAAAACAAACAAGAAGAGAACCATCAATTAGAGAGGGGTCGATTATGTTGTGTGAAGGTTCTACTGACACGAGAAAAAATTCAGTCCAACACACATTGTCATGAGACATTGTTTCATCAAGGAATAGGAGAATCATAAATATGTTACTGTTGAGCATGTTCTAGCATCGACACAATTTATCTAGAGTGCTAGAAAAAATTGAGAAAGAGCAAGTTGTGCAAAAGTCAGTGTCAAATGATAGAAGGTCTCACTACAAAAAGCAGGAAAATTTCTAATGATTAAAGGAAACCTCCAATAAATAGTATTTTCTGACTATTTAAATTACTTTTTCTGGTGATTATAATTTGTGCCCAGAAAATGGGAGATTTTTTGGAGGATATTATTTTAGCCATTGGGAAGCCATTAGAAGCGATCACTTTTCTCGGAATTTTAAGATTTGTTGCAGTTCTTAAAGTCCGCCTTGAACTCCTATTTTTCTATTGTTTTTTTGGCAATTTAGAAGCTGTCGTTAGTGGAAATTTTTTTTCCCAATCGTTGCAACCATCAGAAAATACAAAATGAGTGACCAATCCCACATCGCTTCCTAAAACTTTTATAAGTGAATTTATTTTCTATATAAACCCATGAGTATGTTATTACTTCTTGAAATCAATTAAATAATCATTGATAATGTCATTAATTTGACTTTATCTTTGATTAATTTAATCATTAATATAAATAATATATTTTTATATTTATTAAATAATTAAATTAAATTAAATTTTGGATATAGAAAAACTATATATAAAATTTTAAAAAGGAAGAAATTCAATAAAATAATTTGAATTGTGGTGGTTGATGACCTCTAGAAAATGAACAAACATCAGCCAAAAATGAAGAAAAAAACTACCAAAAAATTTTCTTGCATAGTTTCCAGTGGTTGCAAAATAATGGCCAGAAAAGTATTTCTCGACACTCTACTCACCGTCACCCTCAAAATTACAAGAATTGGAGTTTTCTATTAGTTTAAATTACCAGAAAAATCATTTTTTGACTGTCACAAAATTCATAATTTTTTATAGTGTCTTTATTCAGTCCTTATCAATGAATTTGATCAACAATAGTTATGTGGTAAAATTTCTCCATTCCCACAAGTTCTTTTGCTTTCTAAAACTGATTCAAACTTTAACAAGTCTAATTATGCTAATCAATTTGTATGATATATCTATATTGATATATGCTTTATTCAGAGGGAGTTTGATCTTGACTCTAAAGTGTTTACTGTAAGTGGAGTTCTTACAAAATTGATATTGAACTTATTTGATGTGCTTGAGATCTATGCTTACATTTTGGTTGTCATGATTATTTGAATATATTGCTATGTGTTTTGATGTAATGACTTCTATTGTGTTGATCCCGATTTTGACAAGCATGTTTCTTTACTCATTTGATCTTGTTTAATTAAAAATCGGGGAGAACTGAATTAGAATTAAAATTTTTGGATTTCTATCATCCTGGGACACATATGAAGTTCTTGA
This sequence comes from Parsonsia alboflavescens, assembly GCA_028571225.1. Taxonomy (NCBI): domain Eukaryota; kingdom Viridiplantae; phylum Streptophyta; class Magnoliopsida; order Gentianales; family Apocynaceae; genus Parsonsia; species Parsonsia alboflavescens. The sequence goes on along the minus strand of JAOXNR010052598.1, from coordinate 1,561 downwards.
ACTTTTATGGTATCTTGGATTTCTATTATCTTAGGAATATATATGGAATTTGGATTTTTATTATCTTGAGAATATGTGTGTGTGTGTGTGTGTATATATATATATATATATACGGTTTTGCTAAGGAGCGTGCCTTAATGAGCGCTCCAACCGTTACCATAACGGAATTTTTGCTACAGTGCTCATGCAGCCAACCAAGCGGAGCAAAAATTCCGTTACGATAACGGTTGGAGCGCGCATTAAGGCGCGCTTCGGAACACACCCTAGCAGATCCGTATATATATATATATATATATTTTTTTTTTTAAAGAGAAAACTACCATAAACTACTACTGTTACCATTCCGGACGAACAGAAAATGAATCATGCCTTGTAGTTGTAGAGTTTCCACACCTCAATAAAATTGCAATCGAGGGGAGGGAACGTCGAGAATTATAACAAAAAAAAGTTTCAATATATATGCATCTATATGTTTGGGGAAAATGATCAATGTAATACTCAAACTTAGGTCCATTGCAAGGCTCCAGCCTCCAAAGGGTAAGATAGTCTACCCAAAAAAATTCCCTTTATTCTCCATCAATTCAGGTGACCAAAAATGTTACATTCAAATAGATTCGAACTTGTAATATTTTACTTTAACTTAACCCAACCTTTGTGTCAAGTTACTTTTAATTTAAGTATTAAAACAATTAATTAGCAACTACAAATAATACAATAAAAAACTTATTATAAAATAATATAAATAAATAACCAACTAACTTTTTCTTAATTAAAAGTTTTTGAATTACCTACAAATATTGAATTTTGTAGCGAACTAAATTATTGTTAACTACGGAATGAGTATTTCGTCATTGAAACCAATCACATGACTTACAAATATCAACTTTTGTACTTAAATTAAAATATATTTATTAACTACAAAGTCTACGTTTTGTCATCAAAATGTATTAGTCAAAACATTTAATAACGGTTTTCTTTGTTTCATAAGCTAAGTTAATATTTAATTATGATTATATTTGATTGCAAAATGTGTATATGTTTTGGGGCCATGAAATATTAGTCATAGATAAAAAGTCATAAGCTACCTTATTCAGAGGCTCAACACTTCTAAGAAATTCATCTTTTTCACCCTCGTCTTGCTCCTACAAATAATGTTTTAACAAAAGACCACAAATTTCCCCCCCAAAAAAAAATCCCCCAACAAAAGACCACAAATTTGTTTCTCTCATATATTTTTGAAATTTCTTTTATATTCAGCAAAATTACCAATGATATTTTAAAAGTTCATTTTTAGTTCTCCAAATTATCAATGGATTTCTCAGGGATTTCGCCTTGAAAATTTTGCCATTGGATAATTGGAGATTTCCACTGACAATCTCCTTCTTCAACATGATCTGGATTTTCAGCCAATTCAAAAATTTCATCCAAAATAAATAAATAAATAAATCTTGTGTTTTCTCTAATAGTGTGGAGATTTAGAAGTCTGGATGCTCGAATTAAATAATTTTTTTCCGATTATTTTATTTGTAAAGTAACTCTTTTAATAATATCAAGTTTTTAA
>JAOXNR010052597.1:0-16112 GCA_028571225.1 Parsonsia alboflavescens | reverse complement strand
ATCTTAGCACTTAAAAAAGAAAAAAAAAAAGCAAATAGGATAGTCAAACCCTTGATGATAACAAGCTCTGATACCAAAAGATGATGTGATTTCCTTGAAGGTTGAAGCTTAGATTTCACACAAACAAGGCAACCAAATCAAGGTGCAAAGAAAGGGCTCATCAAGGATTTGTTTGGGGGAAATAGGACGGCATTTGTAGAATAATCCACAACGACCAACCTCTTGATTTTTGTAGACTATTCAATACCTTCACCCAAAGTAATTCAATGCCCAAACGTTTAGTGACTAAGAACCCTAAAGAGGAAGTTCTAAGAACACTTCACAAAGATCAAGTTTGATCTTGCGGTTCGAAAGTTTCCACATGGAAAGCTGTTTTTCTTGTCTAAGTTGAATTGCCACATGGTAGAAATAAAGAGGGTATTTATACTAGCAAAACCCTAAACTAACTTAGCAAATTATGCTAGATGAAACAAGCTGAAAAATACAAGAAAAAAACGAGGAAATGTGCTGCGTTTTGGTTGAAATGGTGCGCAGACATCGTCACTGTTCGGCGTCGGCTTGAATTTGTTGGAGAGCCGGATGCCGGTGCTGCCATCCTGGGCTTGATGCATTACTGTAGAGGGCCGGATGCCCTTTTTTCCAACATTGCTTCTTCTTTTTTCACCCTTTGTTCCATGCTTTGTCTTGGATTCAATTTTGTACTCTTTTGGGACTAGTCTTTAGGCACATTTCTAAGCCCCCTGTCTTCATAATTGTCTCTTCAATTTGGTCTTCATCTACAAGCTTACCTTCATGGAACACGGCATCATTTTCTAGTTGACCTTCCCTGATGTCAATCAATGCCAAGATTGCTACTTTCATCTTCAAGGCATCATTCTTATAGTTGAAGTACAAGTCTCTATATGCATGAACTAAGTTCTTCATCTTGTAATTCTTCAATCCATTCATTGAATCTCTTCTTGAAGCTCTATCTTCTTTAGAATTGAACTTGAATCTTTTGATCTCCTCATTTGGTATCTTCCATGAGTCCTCCAATATTTTTTTCGCTCCTTGATGTACATCATAAACTCCCCATGGAGTCCTTGGACTCCCTGTACCAGTGAAATCTATGGTGAAATTTGCCAACAGCTCACCGATGCCGAGCTAGACAAATACGTTGCTTCCCTTCATATTGTTGTAATTACTTTTCATTTTTGTACACTTATTTTGTGAGTTTTTTTCATGTTTAAGATATACTCATATGTCCTTTCATAGCCATGTCTTTTTGGGCGAGCGATTGAGGAGGCAGTTAGAAAAAGAAAGGAAAGATAAGGAACTTTCTGCCTTGATCTCCGATCTCCAAGATGATAAAGCTTGCTTGGAGAAGGAGAATGAAGAGCTCGTTGCTTCTAATGAGCGAGCTAATGCTTCCTTTGTGGTCTTTTAGAGGAATGCAATAAGAGCAAATTTAAGACCAAAACTAAAAATTTGGTAATGGCCGCAACCCTTGATGATGTCGTAAAGAAGAGCAACTAGTTGCTTGAATTGAGCAAGCAACAAAATAACCGCATCCATGAGCTTGAAACTCAGTTGGAGGACTACAACGCCATCTGCGAGGAGGATGGCAGCCTCTCCTTGTCCAAGCTCAAGGAGATCCTTGCCTTCTAGTCTTACGTGGAGTCAATTTTACGGCCTCAACTATTCGAGTTATATGTCGATGTAATTGACCGACTCCGCAAGCTCATCGGTGACCTCATTATTGAAAAGGCTGTCCATGATTTACCATATCATCCAGATGCCATAGTCCCTTTTCCTTGGGAACATGAGGAACAAAGTCCGAATTCTCAGGAGGAGGCCACTTCTGCTGAAACCCTGGCTGAGGTGCGATGATCCAGTGATGACTCTCTTATCTGGAGAAAATATTAAGGCATTCCTCCCTTGGTAGTTCCCCAGGCTTCAAGTTGTCAAGCTACTAAACCCTCTAAATATGTCGTTACCAAAAGAAATCCTTAACAAATTCAAAGAGTGGTATTATACTGTAGGTGTCCATACTCTCAAAGCTGCCAAGGAGAACCAAGAGATTCCCAGGGTGATAGCTCTAGAAGTTCCTGCTAATGAGGTCACTCCAAAAGAGAAAGGTGAAGTGTTCACTCCTAAGGTCACCACAAGCTTGCCTGTAGCTTTTGAGAAGAAGTACGATTAAGTTGCAATACACTAGGTCCTTTTTTAGGCTTTTTGTGGTACCTTTCTTCTTCTCTCTGCCTTATACTTGATGGTTAGCTAGCAGTAACAAATACAATGCTCAATTTTTTGAGCTCATATTCCATCTTTTTTTATTAACTACATCAGGAGGCCTGTTGGTGACCTCTTTTTTCATATATGCAATGGCATGAAGGTTGATCAAATTTCTTGCATTGTCTCTATTTTGTCCAAACATTTAGAAACTTGCTCAATAAAACCATATTTGAAACTTATGCAAACAAAAGGAATTAAGATCACAATAAGTTCTGTGAACATAGATTTTAGTTAGGTCATTGAAACTTGATACACATTCGCAAAAACAAGAATACGAATAGGTCGCTAAAGTTGCCTTGCTATCCAGCAAGCTTTTTATACTTTAAGATAAGCACCCGAGTTGAATAACGAGCTTGTGAAGCTTGGAAAATGTTAAGCACAGAATTTCTTTAGATGACAAACATTCCGAAGCCACAGGAATTGTCTCCCTTTGAGATCAGTGAGCTTATAGCTTCCTCCATTGTAAACTTCTTGGATTATATAAGGTCCTTCCCTACTTTCTTGTAACTTTGTCAATTGTCCTTGCTTTCCAACATTCGACCTCTTGAGGACCATTTCTCCAACTATGAAGTGCCTCTCTTTCACCTTTTTGTTCAAAAAATTTGAACTTGTTTTTTATACCTTCAATTGGCTTCCATAGCTTTATCCCTGACTTCTTCAAGGAGGTCGAGGTCTACCCCTTACTCCCCCTCGTTTAGGACTGAATCGTCTTCATTTAACCTCAAGGATTGCATCCCGACTTCTACTAGCATTACAGCTTCTGCACCAAAACATAGACTGAAATTTGTTTCTCCAATAGCTTTCCTAGCTGTGGTTTTGTAAGAACATAGGATACATAGAATTTCTTTTGACCAAGAAGGTTTTTTACCTCCCTTTTCGAGCTCAGCAGAACTTTTCTTGAGACCTTCCAAAATTGCTTTGTTTGTGACCTTGGCCAATCCGTTCACTTAAGGATGAGCCACAGAGGTTAATCTTTGTTCTATATTCAAGTTTTCACAAAGAGTTTTGAAGGGATTGACCACAAATTGCCTTCCATTGTTTGAGATGACAGCTTGTGGAATCCCGAACTTGCATACATTGTTCCTCCATACAAAGGACTGCACCTTTGGTGAAGAAATTATTATCATGGGTTATGCTTCTACCCATCTGGTGAAGTATTCTACAGCCACTATCAGGAATTGAACACCCCCCATTCCCTTTGGGTATGTCTATGCCCCAGATATTGAACGAAGCAGACGTGCTGATAGATTGATACCTCGTTGGAGGCACATGCTGCTTATTTCCATGCAATTAGCAGCTCGTGCATTTTTGTATGACCCCTTCAATATTTGAGATCATCGAAGGCCAATAATAACCTATCTTCAATATCTCCTTCTTCATGGTTTTGGCTCCTATGTATGATCTACATATTCCATTATGCACTTCTTCAATGACATTCTCCTTCTCCCTTGCTCGAATATTTGAGTAGTGGCCATGTATACGACCTTTGGTACACCTCATCATCTCCTATCAAGACATAGTGAGGTGCCCATTTTCGGATTTAGCAAGCTTCTTTGGCATTTTGCGAGAGGTCACCATCCTTAAGAAATTTGTAAATAAATTATCTCCAGTCTACTTGGTTCTCTATAACCAAGTGTTAGTATTGGCATATGCACGAGGAATATAACTATTCAACCAATAGCTCAGCTTTGGTCCACACAAGTTCTCAGTAAACCTTAGATAGTGCATCAGCCCGAACCTTGATAGAGGAAACTATTCTCCTGGTCACCTTATTTCTTTGATGGCACGTAAAATCACAACCAGAAGGGAAAATTAGATCACCGGAGTGAGCTTTCGCCTTGAGAATAACTTCGACGCCTAAGTCAGTATCCCGATAGAGTAATCTTTAACTAAAGAACAATGTGTGATTTGATTATATATACCGAATAATAAGTTACCTTGTGATGCAGAGCTCGGCTTAAGGAGGTTCGGATGTGGGGCATGTTTCGGTTCCACCATCAGCTCCACGACTTTCAGAACATTTGAAGAAGAGGACATGAGTTGCTTGAAGTACTGAATGCCAGGCACGATTCCCAAGCCAACTAGTACGAGCTCGGATCGGGCTCAAATTTGACGGAGCAACCCGGAAGCGCCCAACGAACAAAAATCACTACTAAGTTGTGATACACGGACTTTTTCGGCCATCCAAAGTCTTCTGGATGGAGTTTTGGGCATTTTTCTGTTTTTAGTGGTATTGTCGTAATTAACTATTTTCTAGCTGGTATTTTAGCAATTTCTTTACTTTTCGATTCTGATTAGGTTTAGGGTTTGTTTTGGCTTTAAGAATTCTTTTGCTGTTTTCGTTTTTCGACAGATTGTGTTCAATTAAAATTGCCTATTTTCGGCTTCTAACTACTTCAGTTGAAGTTTGATTAGAAGGAATTTTGAATCAGGTTTTTTTTTCCATTTATTGTTTTGCAAATTTCTGAACAAGAACGAACCCTCAAGTTTTCGTGAATCTCCAAAAACATCCGAATTTCATCCAGCCACGCAAGTCTGCTTCCTCTTGCTTTAGTTGGTATCAGAATTCAAATTCACCATGGCAGGAAGTAATCTCAAACAGAACCTTGCTGCATTGGTAGAAGCAATACAACAAGTTCGGGAAGGGTTGAGAAGGGAGAGTCATGATCGACAGATACAAGATTTAACATTGATGATGTAGCGTCTAGCGTTAGACCGACAACCAAAACAGCCTGACCTTGATGGATTGCGACATGGGGTGGATGATGATGTTGAGGATGATTTCCAAGGGGAATGAGGGGCTGCTACCAACCGCCTAGAGACAATGAACGTGAACCAATGATTCCTCGTTGAGATCTAGGGTTTAAGATGGAGGTCCTGGAATTTTCAGGAAGGTTAGCGCCTGAGGAGTTCTTAGATTGGATGAGCGCAGTTGATGAACTCTTTTCGTTGAAGGAGGTTCCGGCGGAGAAGAAAGTATCATTGGTGGCGATGAGGTTCAAGGATAGGGTTGCCGTGTGGTGGCAATCTTTTAGATATCAGAGATACCTGGATGGACTTCCAGTCTTGGACGATGAGGGGGAGTTCAAGAGAGAGATTTGCAAGGAGTTCTTGCCTTTCAATTATCGGCAAACTATGTTCCAGAATCTACAAAGCTTGACGCAGGGCTCTCGGAGCATCGAAGAATACACACTTCAGTTTTATCGGATGGTGGCAAGGAACCAAGTACGCGAAACTCAAGAACAACTAGTGGCACGTTATCTCCATGGGTTACGACCTGCTTTACAGGTCCATAGCTTTACCACTATCACGGACGTGCAAACAAAGGCACAAGTCGTGGAGAAGAGTCTAGTGAGGGCTAGCGGCAGAAGTGTAGGATTTGGAAGAGGCTTCCCTCCCCCCCCACGTTTCTTCAGCAAGTAGGTCTTCGTCGACACGTAAGGTAGTTGTTTCGCCCAAAATCAGTTTGGGTGAGGTGGTGCACAGCTCGACCAAGGGTCAGGTATTGCTCTGAATAAGTCTATTACCAATGATAAAGCTAATGTGAAGTGCCATACATGTCAGCAGCTGCGGCACTATGCGAATGCGTGTCCGAGGCTAAGGTCACAATTACTAATTCAGAAGGGCGCCAAAGATGAATCTGAAGAGTATGTTGGTGATGATGTGTATGAAGAGGAGGATACGTGTTATGTCGCACTTGAGGATATTCGAGGAGATAGATTGGTTTTGAGGAGGATTTGTTTAGCACCCAAAGCCGATGAAGATTAGAAACGGAGAAACATCTTGACAACCCGGTGCACAACAAAAGTTAAGGTATGCTGAGTGATAATTGATACAGGGAGCTATGAGAAAGTAATCTCACAAATGGCAGTGCAGAAGCTTCAGTTGAACACGGAACCTTATCCAATGCCATACCGGTTGGGGTGGCTAAATAACAAAACCGTGGTTAGGGTTTCAAAGTGGTGCCGGGTGGAGTTCTCGTTTGGACCTCAGTATTCTAGCATTATCTTCTGTGATGTCGTCTCAATGGATGCCTCTCATTTACTACTCGGCAAGCCATGGCAATACGACAATCATGTGACCTTTGAGGGGTTCACACATTGTTATACTATCAATCGAGGAAAGTGGTCCTTCAACCCATGCAAGAGGGACTGGGTGATAGTAAGAACACAATTATTTGTCTGCCACGGAAGGAGTTTGAATAAGAGGCAACTGAGTCCGAGCTTTGTTTTGCTTTAGTTGCAACTGACTTGTTGACATCAGACAGCAATTAGGCCAAGTTGAAGATTCCAGAACAAGTGCAAGAGTTGTTGGCTAAATTTGCAAACTTATTGCAGGATAAGTTTTCGGCTGGGCTGCCCCCGTTGAGGGATATCCAGCACCAGATAGATCTAATGTTGGGTTCTATTCTTCAGAACAAGGCGCAATACCGAATGTCCCCACAACAACATAAGAAGCTGAAGCGACAAGTGACGGGGTTACTTCATAGAGGGTTATCCGGGAGACCATTAGTCCCTGTGCAGTCCCTGCTTTATTGGTACAGAAGAAGCATGGCACATGGAGAATGTGCGTGGACAGCCACCCCATTAATCATATTACAATTAAGTATCGGTTTCCGATTCTGCGACTTGATGACATGTTGGATCAGCTCAATGGGGCGGCTATATTTTCGAAGATAGACTTGAAAAGTGGCTACCACCAACTCCAAATCAAACCTGGAGATGAGTGGATGGACGTGTCAACGGATTTCGTCTTGGGTTTGCCACGTACTCAGAAGGGGTTTCACTGCATCATGGTAGTGGTGGATAGATTTAGCAAGATAGCTATCTTCATTGCTTGCAAGAATTCCTTGGATGCGAGCAAGATTGCCGACTTGTACTTTGGGGATGTGGTGCGTAGATTTGGGTTACCAAGGAGTATGATGTCTGATCGAGATAAGAAGTTCATGAGCCATTTTTGGCCAAAGCTTTGGAAGCGCATGGAGACTACTTTGAAGTTTAGTAGTCCATACCATCCACAGATGGAAGTGAAGAATCGCACCTTGGGGAACATGTTGAGGGCGCAGGTCAAGTCTTTTGGGACTTGGGCTTCTGTGCTTAGGAAGATTGAATTTGAATTTAATTGCTTTGTGAATAGGTCCACCAAATTTTCTCCCTTTTAGGTTGTTTTGGGACGAAATCCGAGAGGTCCACTCGATCTTGCTATCCCTAATCTCGGTTCGACTCCAAGGAAGGTGGAGGATCCTCTGGTTGACCTACAATCCATTCATACAACTGTTAAAATGAACTTGGAGGAAGCTTATGCTCAATACTAGTTGCATGCGGATCCGCCAAGGCGAGATGTCCAGTTTGAGGTAAGTGATCTGGTTTGGCTCCCTTTGTCCAAGGAGCGGTATCCTACTGGTGAGTATCATAAGCTCAATGACCGAAAGGTTGGCCCGTGCCAAATCTTGGAGAAACTTGGTGTCAATGCTTATCGAGTTGAATTGTCGGACGAGTTCAGCATTTCCAATGTTTTTAATGTTCAGCATCTTTCTTCCTTTCATGGTGATAATCCGAGCTTGAGGTCAAGCTCAATTCAGGTTTGGGAGTCTGACGCGAAGCTGGTTTCAGATCAAGTTGATTCAGCTCAAGGTGGTTCGGATGTGGGGCATGTTTCAGTTCCACCATCAACTCCACGACTTTCAAAATGTTAGTATGAGCTCCGATAGGGCTCAAATTTGACGAGGTGACCCGGGCTGGCCCAACGAACGAAAGTCACTACTATGCTGTGAAGCAAGGCGTTTTTCGGTCATCCAAAGTCGTCTGGATGGAGTTTTGGGCATTTTTCAGTTTTCAATAACGTTGTCATAATTTACTGTTATCTAGGGGTATTTTAGCAATTTCTTTACTTTTCGATTCCGATTAGGTTTAAGGTTTGTTTTGGCTTTAAGAATTCTTTTGCTGTTTTGGTTTTTCGGCAAATTTTGTTCAATTAAAGTTGCCTATTTTTGGCTTACTCGATTTTCGACTACTTCGAAAATTGTTCTACTCTTGATTTAATTTTGCGGCTTCTAACTACTTGAGTTGAAGTTTGATTAGAAGGAATTTTGAATCAGGTTTTTTTCCGTTTCTTGTTTTGCAAGTTTCTGAACAAGAACGAACCCTCTGGTTTTCATTGAATCTCCGAAAACTTGAGACATCTGAATTTCATCCAGCCGCACAAGTCTACTTCCATCTGCATCACCTTGTTGGTAGTGACTCCCGTTTACGTGAAAGTAGATAATTAGGATAATTGTGAGATCATATCCTGTCAATTGCTCCTAGTCATACAGTTTTATTAAGTTGAGATACCTTACCAGACATGTCTCTAGTTGAGAGTTACAAGTTCGTTAACGACCTTTAAACCAACTTCGCGACCTTCCCATGAACGCCAAAGGTCTCGACTATCCTTTTTAGAATTTTACGATGAGTGATTATAGGTTTATAGAGTGTGTTAATAGTCGTAGATATTTAGTCCTGGCAAGAAACACATATGTGATGGATTGGAGCTCATCAGATCGAAGGTCGCGGTCCAATTAGACCTCTCCTAAGCTCATTTAAGGTTGGTGACCTAAGAGGTCGATAGGAAGGAGGTCACAACCTACCTTTCCTCTTAATTTCTGATTCAGGCTCTTAGATATTCTAATCAGTACTTGGATCCATTTGGATCAGTTCATCCAGGTCGTACCTATTTCTCCCATAAAAAATTAAAACAGATTTTTTTTCAAAAAGTATTTATCTATTATGGTTATATTTTAAAGAAGTTTTTTTAAAAGTTACCAAAGGGACAATTTTAAAATTTTTAATATGCAACTAAGATGGTAAAACAAAAACATAACCACAAATATTATTTTAAAAATAGCATTACTCATTAACTTAGTATGGTTTAAATAATTTATGTATCAAAATCTTTTACATTTTAATTTGGAAAATTATTGAGTTTAGTCTCCAAAATTTCAGAAATTGGTGATTATAATTTTTTTTTTTTTTGCCTTTTATAATCTCCAAAATTTTTTCAAATTGTAATTATGATCCTTTTTTTATTATTTCCAAAGGAAATCCGACTAAAATCCGATGATGTCAAGGATTTTTTTTAATAAAAAAATTAAAGGACGAAGGGTAATTCAGTCCTCCTTAATAATGCAATGGTGACCAGAATAGATTTCTAGTTGAAACCTCTCAAAATCTTTAAGGCCAAACCCTTCGTCCTTTATATTTTTATCAGATTTTGGTTGGATTATTATTGAAAAACATAAAAAGGATCATAATCGCAATTTGAAAAAAAAAAAAAAAAAACCGTTTTAATTGCGGATGAAGTGAACACTAAACTCACCAAATCTATGAAGTGGACTCACAACGAATGCCGTTTCTTTTCTCTACCGCCCCATTTTACAAAAGACCAATAATAAAAAGACAAATTCTATTTTTCATAATTTTTGTTTGAAAAAATTGCAGATGACCCAAAATTACATCGATGAAACATCTCCCTAATGAATGACTAAGCACCGGCACCGCCAACTGCCCAACTCTTGTCTCATCTTTTAATCTTTCTTCTTTGCCAATTAATTCCCAAATATATCCAAATGGGTTGTACTGTTTTCAATTTTATCCACTTTCTGAAAACATTTCAATTACTTCTTTGCCCTTATACCTAAATCGAGACATAGGCATCAACGGCTCCGTTTCTTCCCATTTCGAGACCGACTCCCCACCTTCTTCAACACCAAACAACCGAAACTCTCCACCTTCTCCACCCTTCATATTTCTTCTACTCTCACCCATTTTCTTTCCTTTCTTTCCCTTCTTCCCTTCTTCCACTCTCATTTTCTTCACTCCCAACCGAAGTTGCCCCTCGTACCATTTTCGCGACACACATCAGTAGAATCTACACTCCCACGATGGTGCCATTCGCCAGTAGATCACTTCGTCGTCGTCGCCGCTGCCATTACCGGTAGGTTTCGGTCAAACTTAAACCTTGATTTTGTTTCGAATATGCTAAATTTTATTTACTTCGATTTTGTATTTTGTTGCAAGTGTCTCGGACAATCGTGCATGAATTCGAAATTGTATCTCGAAATTGTTTGTTGTGTCTCGAAATTATTTGGTTGTGTCTCAAAATTGTATGTTGTGTCTTGAAATTTTTTGGTTGTGACTCAAAATTGTTTTAAACTGTCTCGAAATTGTTTGGTCATATCTCGAAATTGTTTGCAACTGTCTCAAAATTATTTGGTTGTGTCTCGAAATTATTTGTTGTGTCTCGAAATTGTTGGATTCTATATCGAATTGTTTTTCATGTGTCGAATCGTTTGTTGTGTCTGGAAATTGTTTGTTGTTTCTGGAAATTGTTTGATTCTATCTCTAAAGGGTTTGGTTGTGGCTCGAAATGTTTATTTTGTGCCTCGAAATGTTTCTTTGTGTCTCGAAAGGGTTTGTTGTGTCTTGAAAGGTTTAGTTTGTGTCTTGAAATGTATAAATTGTGTCTCGAAATGACTTGGTGTCCAGAAATGACTATTGTGTGTCTCGAATTGTTTACTTTGTGCCTTGAAATGTCTACTGTGTATCTTGAAAGAAATGTAATTGAAAGTCTAGGTTAATTTAGAAACTGTATCTTGAAATGTGTTGAGTGTGTCTAGAAATTATTTCTGTGTCTCGAAATATTTTGTGTCTGTCTCAAAATTCTTTATTAACTAATTTAGAAACTAAATTACAGAGATATGGATCCCACTCATCATACCTTTCAGTTTCGAAATGATCCCATTGTGCCTACTAGGAAAACGCTTTGCGCACACGCCAAGTTTTCGATGGTTACATAAACCGTGGACCTACTACGGAGACATGGGGCTCTAGAGTGCTTTGAGAGGGGGCCTTTCAGATACATGGTGGATCTTCCCGTTTATCGTGGAGGGTACTATTCCAAGGCTACCCCTCATATCTTGAGACGGGAGGTCATCCTGGAGGGTGCCCGGCCCGATGAAATGTGAATCCTCATTGGAGGCCGGTTACACCGACTAGGCCTCCACGAGTACGCTCTCCTCACCGGTCTACTTTATGGGACAGTAGACTGGCATATTATTAAGAGGGGATCAAGTCAGGATGGAGCCATGGCTTGATTGATTGGGGTGAATCCGGTTCCTCCACGGATAGTTTTGCAGAGGTGGCAGGCCATGGCTGTGGGACGGCTGTCGGTTGATGATGCCCTGAGATTATCATATAGCGTCATCATAGGTCATTGGAACTTGACTCAAGAGCAGACTGCAGACATTTTAAGTATGAAGGCTGTTGGACGAGTTGGAGGCTGTGGAGTCATTCCCATGGGGAACAATCGGGTGGAGCCACAGGATGCACTTCTATCGACAGGCCATCCACAAGGACTCCCCAAAGAGACATTTGTATGCCAACTGCTGGGTGTTGCTAGTAAATTTTCATATTATTAATTACATTCGTTTAACAACAGTGTCTTTTAGACTCTCTAAATAATGATTTGAAATTTTTTTATTCTTATCTTTAATTAGTGGTGGGCATACAATCATTTCCCATCCCTACGTTTTAAGCTGTGTAAGGACGCTCAGGCTTCAGCTAGACGTGGTTCCTTCCACGAAGGGCCATGATGCCCGAGGTGCCTCGCCCTTCAAGTTCCCTAACTTGGGAGAGGGATGTGGCCCTAGCTACTTGACCAGGTAAGTGAATACCTTATCAATGTTCACTTTCATTTAAAAACTAGTTATTATCACTAAGTCAAACTGCCAATCACAGGCCCGTGCTAACTCCCCATATATCGAGACATATCAGGCAGAGCGGTAGCAGCCTTACTAGGCCGATTTCGACCGCACCCCATATATTGCAACAACATACTGGGGTAATTATCTACCTAGCTCATTTTGGGGGGTGTGCGGGCAGGGATTGCCGGTTCCGCCATTCGATCAAGTAAGACTAATCTCAATTTTCAAAATTTAAGTTCATTTTGTATAAAGATAAATACAAAGATCGTTGATATTTTACTTTTATTTTATTTTAGATCCCACGTCCTGATTGGGATTCGACTGAGCAGAGGATTGATCGCGATCGTTTGATCAGTCCGAGGAGATCCGGTAGCGAGGCCTCACGGTTGAGTCCTTCGGCAGAGGACTAGTGGAGCGGACATCCCTCTCCTATCCCTTCTCTACACGAGAGGAGTCGATGTCAGATATGTACCTCTTCCTATTTAAATAAACCCTCACCCCCTTTCGGAAACGAATGTAGATGGATTCTAACTCGGTTTTATAATTACAGTCGCCTTCGATGGCCGAGCTACCCATGGCCAGGGTCGAGCTCCTGTTGCATCAGCTTGGGGATCAGTTACTCCAGGGGTTCACACAGATTGGGATATTGCAGGCTAGTATCCTGGAGCGACTCACCCATATCGAGCGCAGGTTCGATAGGTTGGAGAGGCATGATTCCCCTTCGCAGGCCACCCCCTACCCGACATCTCCCATAGTCCCCGACGACACCATTCAGGTAAATATACTATTGAAAACTCTTATTAATTTCAGTTACTGTTTTTTATCTAAATTTTAATTTGAAAATGGTACTTAGAATTTTTACATAATAGGTTGATGCACCTGTCAGTCGGGCAAAGGATCCAGGAGTTCCTCTAGCTCTGACACTGGCCCCAGCTACAGCTACGGCCCCTACCCCTACCCCGACCCCGACCCCGAACCCTCTAGCTGCAGCTCCGACACCAACCTTAGACCCTCCAGCTACAGCTCCAGTTCCGACCTTGACCCCGGCCCCTCTGGCTCCGGTCCTTCGGTCGGTTCCCGCTCTGGTTCTAGCTCCAGCCCCTCCGGCTCCAATCGCCACTATCCAGGTAAAATATGGATCGCCGGATCATAAATTTTAGTCTCTATTACTCGTTCATTTTATTATTATGTATTTCTATATGAATTCTCATATTAAGTAATTGATTTTATTCGGAGCTTGGTCATACACGTCAGGCTAAGGTCTCGTCCACAGGTGTATGGTCACCTTATACCTACCCGACCCATCACATCGAGTCGTTGAGGCCAAGGAAGAAGCCGAGGCTGAAAGCGATGAGGATGACTAGAGTGGTGCAGAGGGAGATTCTGCCTACCGAGGTGGACCAGTCCACTCTAGACCTTGCACGATTTGATGACTTGTGCACCTCCGAAAGCTCAGATAAGTAATTCACTTTCTTTTGATGATTAATTTGCATTTTATAACTTTTCTGGTTTATTGTTCTAATCCAAATTTTTGTGATAGGTGCTCGATTAGGGGGATCCTTTTATTTGTCGGTTCTGACCTCGCGAGGATCAGGAATATGATGGAGTACATTGAGGATGACCAGGTGGATGGGTATATGGCTTCATTACGGAGAGCAATAGCGGAGGCCCCATCAATTTACCAGACCCGATTCCGCTTCACACTCACCAGGACATACTTATACCTACGTAGTTAAAAAATTATATTGATCTATATTTCATTTACTTTATTTACAACATCGATTTTTAACTAACTCCAATGATAGAGCGTTCTCCGAGGTGCATGGGAGGAGACTAAAGCATCTGGAGTGCAACTGAGGTCCTACGTCTTCGAGGACTATGTCTCTGCCTGGGTCGGGGGAGATGTTGACACAGGAGAGGTAGCATGCAGCAGAGGTGTTTAACTTCATTTTGTACATAACTCTAGGTTTAAATTATGATTTATTCTATACTAATTGATTTAATATTGGTACTGTGTTGTATATAGATATTGATGCCCTGTTGCCACCATGAGCATTGGGTATTACTCCAGGTTGATATTCACGGGTCTCGGATCACATTGTATGATTCGAAAACATCAATTAAGGTGAAGGAGTCTCAATTTGACTTGATAGAATCGCTCCGCTTGATGCTTCCACGATTACTTCGGCATGCCAAATTTTATGACGGAATAGGCAGTTCCCCGGTAAAGACGTTCACCGCAGTTTTCCTTCACCCGCCTGATAGCTCAGTGCACTCCATCCCTATTCAGCCTAACACGACCAGTTGCGATGCCTACGTGTGCTATTACATGTCACAACTGATGAGAGGGCATCTTAAAGAGATGCTCCAATTGCCTTCGAAGACCTCCATGGTGCAATATATTAGGGATGAGATGGCCTAGCTTATGCTGCGGTTTAGCGTTATATTATAAATAATACAGTAATGCAATGTAAATTTTTTTGGTTTTTATACCATATCAATGAAAATATATTTTTTTTCTTCATTATTTATTCAATATTTACCCAAACTAAGTCTCTAAAGTATGTTTTTTGGCCAAATTAGGACTCAAACTATATCCTTTATGCATTTAGGTCCCTGAAGTTTTTTTTTTTTTTTGCCAAATTCGGATTCAAACCATACCCTTTTACATTTAGGTCCCTAAAGTTTTTTTTTTGACCAAATCAGGACTCAAACTATACCCTTTTGCATTCAGGTCCCTAAAGTATTTTTTTTGGCTAAATCAGGACTCAAATTACACCCTTTTTTGGCATTTTGATCCCTGAAGTTTTTTTTTTTTTGTCCAAATCAAGACTCAAACTACACCCTTTTTACATTTTGGTCACTGAAGTATTTTTTTTACCAAATTAGGAATCAAATTATACCCTTTTTCATTTACGTCCCTAAAGGTTTTTTTTTTTTTTTTGCCAAATTAGGAATCAAACTATACCCTTTCGCATTTAGATCCGTAAAGTTTTTTTTTTTGCCAAATTAGGACTCAAACTATACCCTTTTGTATTTTGGTCCCTAAAATACTTAGGGACCAAATTAGGACTCAAACTATACCCTTTTTCATTTTGGTCCCTAAAGTTTTTTTTTTTGTCAAATTAGGACTCAAACTATACAATTTTTTGCATTTTGGTTCCTAAAGTTTTTTTTTTTTTTTTTGCCAAAATGGCCAAAAGGGTATAGTTTGAGTCCTGATTTGTCCAATAATTCTATGTTTATAATAAGTAAATATATATATATCAATCTGTATACAAGGTAGAAACGATTGTGGCCTTGATTCAATGACAAAATGCAATTTAAATTAAAGGACAAATTCACGTTTCTTATATGCAAAAGGGTATAGTTGAGAACCGAGACTCAACTTTTCATCTTCTTCTCAATTTTATATGCAACTATACACTATGTCTCGAAAGTCGGATCCCCATAATAATTCACCGAATAACTCAACTCACTTTCATTTTCTTTCCACACCAAACCGAGAAGATGCCCTCACTCTCATTTTCTTTCTTCCTTCCACTTTCATTTTCTTTTCCCTTCTTCCCTTCTACCACTCTCATTTTCTTCCACTCGTCTTCACTCCCTCATCGACGGCGGTCCATCTTCACTCCCTCACCAATGCGGCTCTTCCTTCACTTCCCGGTAAGTTTTCTTCACTTGAACCTTGATTTTGTATGTTGCTGAACTTCGACTTCGTAGTTTGTTGAAAGCATGGATTAATTGTATTGTATTGTGCATGGCTTGTCTCAAAATTGTCTTGTTGTATCGAAATGGATTGTCTTGTAATTGTCCTATTGTCTAGGAATTGGATTGTTGTCTCGAAATGGCTTGTCTAGAAATTATCTTATTGTCTCGAAATTGGCTTATTATCTCGAATGACTTGCATTTGTTTTGAATATTATCTCTAAATGGCTTGTCTAGAAATTGTCTCTACTAGCTCGACTTTTTTTTGTGTCTCGAATTTATATTGTTTCTCGAAATATATGTGCTAGTGTCTCGAAATGCATGTGCTTGTGTCTCGAAATCACTGATCCAAGTATCAAAATGGGTTTGCACATTTCTTTTCCTGATGTGC
>JAOXNR010052596.1:0-16112 GCA_028571225.1 Parsonsia alboflavescens | reverse complement strand
GGAATGTGCATCATCTAAGGGCCCAACGATCTCCTCTCTGGACAGGCCCAGGTCCAGCTCCTCAGCCAAGAAGGCCAGGTCAACAGTGAGCCCAACATGGTCCAAGTCCAACGGGCCGTCCAAGGGAAGCTCCTCCAGCCCAATAGCACCCTGTTGATCCAACTGCTTGTCGCGGCCCAGGCCCGAAGTCCCTTTCGAGGCTGATCCATGTTTGTGTTGTCCGCCCTTTGACCGTCGTCTCGTCATGCTGTCTCCGCGGGAGTCAAAGTCAAATTCAAAATTAGAATTTTGAATTTTCCACCATGGCAACCTCCCAGTCCATCAACAGCGAGCGGTGGCCGGCAGGGAAGACGACGATCGCCCCTGCTATCCCAGCCAACAAATGTCTTCAACTTAACTATGTTCCTCCCCAAGGACCTTTGTCGTGTACTGGGTGATTGGCGATGGGATGAGAACCACAGTGAACTGAAGTATCCTCCGTTCCCCTACCAGCAGTCGCAGGCTGTGTCCTAAAAAATCCCTCCTCCCAACAGCACACAAGTGAGTAGGCCTCAGCCCGACAAGGTCAGACTGCCAGGAGGACCTCCCTTACCCGTCGGGCAGTGCAAACCAGATAGGAATGTCGAGCTTGTGGTTACTGTAGCAGCACCCGACTGTAATTCCAGCCCCTCCGACAGTTGTTCCGATCACAGTGGAGTAGCTCCAAGGTAGACGAAGATGTAAACACAAGAAAGAAGGCACTTACAAGCAGGTTCGAAGGTTGAAAAAGCACCAAAAATCTGCCTTGCAGCGAGGTAGGCAGCTTCACGGCGAGAGCTCCTCTCTCAAACTTTCTCTCAAATGAGGTATCATAGTTGGATTTGAAGATTTTTATTTCTATTTTAAATTGTTCGAAAATGAATGTCTCATTTTCTTAATTAATTAAAATTTTATTAAAAAATTAATATTATTAACTTGAAAATAAATTAATTTTATTACCATTCTTACCATATTCAATTTTAAATGGGAGAGGTACATGTTTACTTTTGAACTTTGCCAAATCCACTTAATTTACGTCCCAAATCTTGCTTTTTGGGTTTTGATAAGGACCTATATGGGTTTGATAGAGACATTGTGGGGCTGAAGAACAGCGGATGATGTTTTTTTTTTTGGAGATCTCCAAGGAATGATCTGTCATCAGTCATCAGATAAATATTACTATTAATAGCAACAGCTTCAGTAACATTTAACTTGGACTCCTATACGTCATTTATAGCTCTCTTCGACAACGGCGCGCGCACCACCAATGCGTGTTTTCCCCCTCTTTTTTTCTCTCAAGCCGTGTTTACGCTTATTTATTTATGAAGCCTTTCGCCGAGTGGCCGTCATTTTTCCGGTGGCCCCTCTCTCGTTTTATGTCAAATTCTTTGATCCACAAACTTCCCGTCTGTCCCACTCATCAATTGGCTTAAATTCTTCTTTCCCTTTCCAAATTCCAATATTCTCTCCTCTCTCCCTCTTCTTTCTATTTCTTGGACCAACGCAATTTAGAGAAAACAAATTATTACAAGTTCAACACTAATTCAATATCAAATTAAAAAATTGTTTCAGTTCAAAAATAAATTTTAGTGTACGATAAAACGACTATTTTTTAAACAAAAAAAAAAACTGTAAAAAAATTATTTAAATAAAAAATAAAATATCAAATACATCCCTCCTTTAGTTGGTCAAAAAATGGACTTGAAAGTTGACCTTGTCTGGTTTTCGAAAAAAATAATAAAAAATTACTACTAAAATCTTAGGGGATGTTAAAAACTAAAAAAATAAAAGAAAACCATAGCCTTAAAAAACTGTTAAATGACTAAATGGGCTATTTTGCGGGGTAAAACGGAATACAGAAATAGCAGTCCACCGGGCCTAATTTACTTAATCAACAATCCATATAATTACGGTCAAGTTTCAATCTAAATCAGGCCGAAGGCTGACCTCATCACCTCTGGGCTATAGCCATTCTTAGACCAGCTTTAAATGGGCTTCACTGATTCATTTACAGCCCGTTATAGCTTCCTTTGTGTGAGGCCCACTTTAGGCTCTCTCCAAATAAGTTTATTTATTTGTTGTCGTTAATTATGCAATATGGAATATAGGTTGAATCCCAACATTTTGAAGAGTCCATTTTAACATATTGATTTATTAATTTAAATTCATACATAACTTTATTGGAAATGTGTATTTATACTTAAAATTTGTGTTTGTTTAATATTGGAATTTTTCATTCCAAAAATGAGAATAAAGTTAAAGAATATGTCTCAGAAATGATTTTTTTTTTTTTTTTTTACACTCATCCCCAAGGATCAATAATAATTTTCCCCACTTATTCTGGTTGTGCTTTAAACTTGTGATCTTTCTGTCATAGACTTTGCCGCTTACCATCAAATTGAAAAGGACTCGACAAATATGAATGTTCCTATTACAAAGTTTTTCCTTGTTTAAACTAATAAAAATCATTATAGTATCAAAAACAAATTTAATAAATCTTTCAGTTCTACATATATCTTCTACATATATCACTCGATGGTAAAATTTATGTAAAAATTATATTCCCTCAATTAGGAATTGAATATTTTGTTTTGATTCACATGCATTTTGAGAAAAAAATGTTGATTTGGTTTATTTTTAAATTGTTAATTTAATTTGTTTCGTAAAATTTTATATAATTTGGAAAATAAAGTACTTATTTTCGAATAACTCAAAATGAAAAATTAAACATTCTATTCCTGATAGAAGGGAGTATTTGACCTTGTTAACAAATGCATTTCGAAACCTTTCAATTGTCAAATTGAAAAGGCATAAATATTAAAAGACTCTTTGCAGTTGGATTCCAATGTGGATATGGGCCAAGTTTCTCTAGTGTGGATTCCGCTTTCCCAGACTCTAAGCCCAATTTTTGTATCTTTCTTGTTAGATAATTTTCGAGCTTTGGTGGATTACATAAAAGAATACACCATCCGTCCAAATTTAATGTCATATTCTCTAATTGAGTTTATTTGATTTTTAAATACAAAATTTTATTAATGACTACTAATCAAAAGTCCCTCAAAAAATTACATTAATTAGAAGGATATGGAGATAATTTTAAGAAAGTCAAATACACTCTTTAATTTTTTTTTTATCAAATCAAAATGAAACATTTAATTTAAAAACGATGAAGTTTCTAAAAAAAATAATATTCAATATATTATTAAATATTATTAAACAATCTCTCTCTCTCTCTTTATATATATAAGAATACTTCTGTATGCTACTGACGAAAAAGATAACGGTAATCTTTTACGACGTCGATTTTTCAATCCGTAAAGAGAAAGTCGAGGCATTGTGAGGTATATAGATTGAAAAAAACCGACGTCGCAAAAGATTGCCGTTACTCTTTTTGTCAGTAGCACATGAATTTGTGTGTTACATAGCACATAGAAGTATTCATATATATATATTCTCTAATTGAGTTTATTTGATTTTTAAATACAAAATTTTATTAATGACTACTAATCAAAAGTCCCTCAAAAAATTACATTAATTAGAAGGATATGGAGATAATTTTAAGAAAGTCAAATACACTCTTTAATTTTTTTTTTATCAAATCAAAATGAAACATTTAATTTAAAAACGATGAAGTTTCTAAAAAAAATAATATTCAATATATTATTAAATATTATTAAACAATCTCTCTCTCTCTCTTTATATATATATATATATATATATAAGAATACTTCTGTGTGCTACTGACGAAAAAGATAGCGGTAATCTTTTACGACATCGATTTTTTCAATCCGTAAAGGGAAAGTCGAGGCATTGTGAGGTATATAGATTGAAAAAAACCGACGTCGCAGAAGATTGCCATTACTCTTTTTGTTAGTAGCACATGAATTTGTGTGTTACATAGCACATAGAAGTATTCATATATATATATATATATATATATATATAGATATTAAAATGTTAAAGAGTGTTATGGAACATACCATGGAGTGCTCTAATTAAATTTTCAACTGTCAAATATCTCTAAGATTTAATTTAGAAAAGATATTTACAAAAAATAATATTTTATAGAAGATTTTATTTTTTTAATAATTGACTTAATTATTGATAGTTAGAAACTTAACAGAGTATGCTCCATAGCATTACTATATATATAATTGAAAATTCTATAGAGTGCACATGTGCATTTCGTATAGGATGTACCGTTCAATCTTTAATAGTTAAAGTTAATTATCAACTAAATTTTTTAAAAAAATAATAAATTTGGTTTAGTACCATTAAAGTTTAATTTATCTTTTTAAGGTATAATATATTAAATATATATACAAAAAATAATTTTTTTATTGATTTTTTAGAATAAAATGAGATATTGACTATTAGATATTTAATTGGGTCGTCTATATGGAATGCATTATAATTTTATGGTTTTTTTTTTAAAGGGCAAAAAAAAAAAAAAAAAGACCAGGAGAAGAAGAGGCAGGTAATATCAATGAGAACCAATGGGAAGGCAACACGTGTAAAGTTGGATGGGAATTGATTATTCAAAAATGGACAATTTTAGCAAACAAAAAGCCACTTTCTCATGAAAACTACTCAAATCAAAGATAGCAGCTTTCTAATATCTCATGATTAACCTCTTTTATTAAGGTGACAACTCAGTCCCGTGTGACGATATGACAAGTTTGAAAATACAATCGCCCGAAAAGCACATAACCTTTGCCTGGTTGGCAACCTTTCCCCCCCTTCCCCTTTGCACCGGCTGCTTCCCCCTTGTGTTTTCCGGCCACCAATCAAGTCTTTATTTGACTTGATACTTCTCCACTCATTTGCTTAGCCCACCAATCGCCCATCTGCTTTGTGTTTATTCATTTTCTGTGTCTTTCGTACAATTAAATTGGGAGGTGGAGGTGGAGGTGGAGGTGGAGAATCATCTTTTTATATAACTCTTCCGGCATAATCAGCAATCTTTCCATTTTCGTATATTACAAAGCAAATTTGTTATGCTACTATATGGTATATATATACACGTGGATGGGAACTCAAGAATTGGAAGACTCAGTTTTATATATATTTTTTATACGTAAGACATTAGCTCTTGTTGGGGATTTTTTTTTTTCCCTTTCCTTTTTAGTACTTATTAGTTGAATAATAGCATGTTAATTTTTATTTATTTTTTGAAGAAAACAGTGTGAAAATTTTGAAAGAGGAGTAAAGGAGAGAAACTTTAGGTGAGATCAAGTTCTCGTGGCCAGACAATTATTATGCGGACCCTTGATGGTTGACATGGTGGTCCCTTTGTTCCCTTTCCTGATTCCCAAATCAATTTGTCGTAAAACAGATCGAAATTCAAAGAAAGTTTTTCATTTGCTGAAATTAAAGTCATTAGTGAGTCCACTTTACTAATTAAGTTAAACTTACTAATACCATTCAATTTTATTATTTATATAATTATAGGTTTAATTATTTCATAAAATAATTGTGATTACTTTTCAAAATTATGTTTTATTTAAAACTGAGTAATGTTCTTATAAATTCTCACTCTCTAGAATCAAGAAAACTGAAAGAAGAAGAAGAAGTTATATTCGAGGAATAGATAAGACTGTAATCTGGCTCATTTTAATTGTGTTGAGATTATCTTTCTAATGGAATTTTGTTGCTGGGGATTTTTCAGAAAATTCAGAGCTACACTATATAGGATATATACACAAGTTGATGCAATGAAATCCTAGAAAATGGAAAACTGATCATGTAGGGTTTCTAATTTATAAGGGAAAGTCGGAATAGAATGTCTCAATTTTCATTTTGAATTGTCTGAAAATTAATATTTCATTTCCCAAATTAGTTGAAATTTTTCTTAAAAAATTGATATTGATGTCTTTAAGATGTACTAAATCAACCAATGTATAAATCAAAATATAATATTTAATTATAAAGGGAGAGAGTAAAATCCATATTTGAGTTTTGATATTATAATTCTTATGTTGAAATCATTATAAATGGACATATTAAAATTTATCTACTTTAATACCATTAAATTTTTTTATTTTGTTTTGCCTCTCAAGATCAAATTCTTGACTTCGCCACTGGGTTCCACCCTTTTGATCCTTTGATAATGGAAAATTAATTTTGTAATTTATATAAAGTCAAGTAAATGAAAAGAAAATTAAAAGGATTATAATTTATTTATTTCATTGGAAAGTATATGTACTTTTCTGGATAAACTATTTAAGTAAGTCATAAGATTCATGTGTGAGATATGGACAGATCACAAAATTCATGTGTGAGGTGTGGACTGTACGCATTAGAATTTTTGAATCTGGAAGGATTCCTTCTTCCTGTTTTGCATCAAACAGCAAGATCCGTTTACATATATATGAGAAATTACGGGAAAGAATATCTAACAATTCGGTGCGTTTGTTATCTCGGCCCCCATTTCCTGGTACTGTACTTTGGGTGAGGAATTATTTTAAATTTTACTGAAAAAAAAGTTATATTTATTCATTTATCTCTTTTCGAGGAATTAAATCCCGAAGTTCTGAGTAGTTACTCATTTTAAAGATTAAGGGATTCTCCAAAATTTATTCAATATATTCGGTAGATATTCCATCCCGAATTAGTTTTTACGTAAGTAGGAGGAGTTCTTATTTCGAATTAGTTGTCGCCTATACATTTTAATGAAAAAAAATGCACTTGAATTTCCTTTTTAACTTGCAGTAAACTATTTTATTTGGGAATTTTTTTTTCCAAAATCAATTAATTGTTTCTCATCTTTTAATTCTATATCAACCAATCCTCAAACTTTCAATTCCAACTCTATAATAAATTTTCTTTGAAAATAAATTATTATTTCTTTATATATAGGAAATAACCTTAGATGACAATTAATTTTGGATGGAGAAATTATAATGAAATGTTTACAAAATACTAAATGCGATCGTTAATAATGTGTGGGGAATTAGTTTAACCTTATTTATTCAAGTGTACATAAACCCGTCGTAGTCAAGAATCATTCATCATTATTTAGAACCTCAAAAAGCTTTCCCTTTTATTTCGTTTCAATCATATTATATTACCTAATTATTCCTAATAAAAAATTATTTGCATTTCTGGTCCAGAGCCTGTAAAAAGAAAGCTCCATCACAAAAGAATGGTTGGCAAAATTGAGGACGTAAAAAAAAAAAACCATAAGAAATTAAATATTTCTTTGTGCGAAATTGAATATCTTATTTTGACTTTATTAAAAATTTATTTATTTTGAGACATTCACAATTTAAAATGGAAATAAAAACATTTAAATATAGAAATAGAGAGAGTGTAAAGTTATTATGAGAGGGAGAAATTTCTCACAGGAGATAAAACTAATATCATGTCTTATACAGGTACAGAAAAATGCCATGATCAAATGTCCCCATAAATAAATTACAGAAAACTAGAGAGGGAGGAGAGGGGCCTTGAAGCCATTGTCCCCTGCTGCTCATATATATAGCAAAAACTCCCAACTTGTTTAGATTTTCTTTAAAAGAAAAACTTAAATTTCATGCTCATATAGATATATAATGTTAGATATTTGTTGGTTATTATTTCGAGTTTTAATAATTCATTATGGCAATTATTATTTTGGTTTTTGAATATCACAGGCTGATCAAATTAGTGTTTAAGTTAGATTAAAATTTATGAAAATTTGTTGATTGCCTATTGTGAATTGGTATCTTCATAATTATATTTGGAATATTCTCATATCTAAAAAGATATAGATTATCTTTTAGCAATTATTATATTTCATATAATCTTTTTGCTATCTTTAAGTGATTGAGTTTGAGAATGATTGAACGTATATGCTGAGGAGTTCATGTTGAAAAATCCTTAGTTTCAGATCTCGGGAGGAGCATCTCTACCACATTATCACAAGTATGTCACGGGAGTGTCACAAAGGTTCTTACAAGACAGTTCCAGAACTCAGGGGGAGTTCGACTTCGGGAGAAGTTTTGTCGCCTTCAGAGGGATTCTTGAAGGTGTTGTGATATATGCAAGAGAGATTCTTGCTATGGTTTGATAAGGTAAAAGTTAGAGTAGGTTTTTATTAGAATAGAGAGATTCTATTATAATTTCCAATACCTATTGTAATTTTTTCATCTTAGTGGATTTTACAGGTGGACTAAGCCTTGATGACGTAGCTTAAGATTGGATTTATTCCAATGGGATGAACCTCGTTAAATCTTTGTGTTCACTTATTTTTCATGTTAATTTTCTATATTCAGTCTATTAATTACAACTTGATTGATTAATTGCTAGCCTAAGATTCTCTCAATTGGTATTAGAGCTGAACATTAATGAATTAGTGAAAAATCTTGGATTTAGAATCTTTTCGTTGCAGCAATGAGCGAATTACAAGAAGGAGGATCTGTGAGAGACCACCTCTACTCAACGGATCAAATTATTCATATTGGAAGGCTCAAATGACTGCATTCATCAAAGCACTTGATGAAAAGGCATGGAAATCAATTCGAAAAGGATGGACTCCTACTAAAGATGAGGAGGATCTTTTGAAGGAGGAAGATGACTGGATCGAGAAAGAGGAAAAAGAAGCTAATTTTAATTCTAAAGCTCTCAATACTATTTTTAATGTTGTTGATGTTAATCAGTTTCGTTTGATTGCTCAGTGTATTACAGCAAAAGAGGCTTGGACAACCTTACAAACTGCACATGAAGGAACATCAACTGTGAGACACTCCAAATTACAAATGATCAGCTCTCATTTTGAAAAATTGCAAATGGATGAAAATGAAACAATTTCTAATTTTCATGCGAAATTAAGTGATTTAGCAAATGAGTCATTCACACTTGGAAAACCAATTAATGAAGAAGCATTGGTATGTAAAACTCTGAGATCCCTTCCTGAACGTTTCGCTCACAAAGGTAACCGCAATTGAAGAAGCAAAGGATATAGATACAATCAGGTGTAATGAATTAATTGGCTCACAACAAACATTTGAGATGAACTTAAAGCCAAATCGGAAGGATAAAAGCATTGCTTTTTAAGTTGCTGATCCCATGGATTCAAAAAATTGACTACTCAGAAGACAATCAGCAAGCTATGTCCCTGATCACAAGTAATTTCAACAAAATGTACAGACAAATCAAAGGGAAACAAAATCCAGGTCAATTCAGAAACAATATTGGGAACAGGAAACCTTTTAGTAAGCCTCACTCTGACTTTGTTGATTCTAATAACAAAACTAACAAAGGAATTCAATGCAAAGAATGTGAAGGTTATGATCACATTCAGACTGAATGTGCAACCTATCTCAAGAAGCATAAAAAATCTTTTATCATTACATGGAGTGATGGAGAACAAACGGATAAGGATGAGGAAAGAGCTGAACAGACAAATAATTTCGTTACTTTACATGGTAAACGTGAATTATATGACAATACAGGTATTACTGATAGTGACCTAGATGAAGAATCAGAGGTAAGACAATGCTTTCCAGAGTTAACTGACATAGACAGTGACAGCTAACTCACTCCCAATGAAATGCTTGAAGCTTTTGAAGAGTTGCTCAAACGATATATCAAACTTAACAAACTAAACAGAGATTAAGGTAAACACATATGTGTCTAAGGAGAAACAGCTTGAGACTAAAATCAATATTTTGATTGCAGATTGTGAAGCAAAGGAGTAGAAGTTTCAGAAACTATCAAAGGAACATGACAACGCAATGAAAACCATGAAGATGATGAATGGTGGCACAGGTAAATTGGATCAAATATTGGCGGAACAAAGACAGTCATATGATCGTCGAGGTTTAGGCTATAACGACGGCCATGACAATTTTCTACGACAAGCTTTCAAAATAGAAACATCTAAGGTGAAAGAAATACAATCACAAGTTACTGATATACTAAATTCTTTCTCTAAAGGTAAGCCGAAGGTGTTCGTTCCTACTTGTCACTACTGTTTACAAAAAGGACATATTAGGCCAAATTGTTACAAGATGCTATTTGCAACCAGTTTTCAGAACTCATCAACACAGCTCAAACAGACTTGGATTCACAAACCTAAAAAAATTTGGGTTAAGAAAAATAGGCAAAATTGTTTGGCTGGTTTTAGGTCTTTAAAAGCAACAAAGTCTGATTTATGGTTCTTTGATAATGGTTGTTCTCGTCACATGACTGGTAGAAAGGAACATTTGATTGATTTTCATGAATGTAATCTTGACCACGTCACTTTTGGTGATTGTAAACAAGGACAAATCTTGGGAAAAAGGTACTCTTATGGTAAAAGGAATGCCTCAACTTTATAATGTGTTTTTAGTAGAAGGACTTCAAGCAAATTTGATTAGCATTAGTCAGTTATGTGATGATGAGCTGTTTGTTAAGTTTACTAAAAATGCATGTCAGGTTTATGATGAAAATAAGAACTGCATTCTGTCTGGCACTAGATCGCCAAGTAATTGTTATACCACTGATACAATTATACATTGTAACAGTACAAGTCATAACAATATTAAATTATGGCATGAAAGATTGGTCATGTAAACTTCAAACAACTAACTGAAATCTCTGTTACAGGTGCTGTAAAGGAATCCCTGAATTTGAAACTATTAAAGATGCTATTGTGTGATGCTTGTCAACTTGGAAAGCAGAAACATCAAACACACAAAGCAGTCAATTTCATTACTACACCTCGTCCAATTGAGCTTTTACATATGAATCTCATGGATCTTATACAAGTTGAAAGTGTGGGGAGTAAGAAATGTGTGTTTGTATGTGTGGATGATTTTTCCAGATTTACTTGAGTAGATTTTCTTAGGGAAAAATCAAATTCTTTTGAATCATTCAAACAATTATCTAAGCGATTAACCACTGAAAAAGCTGATACATTTGAAAAAATTATTCGCATAAGAAGTGATCATGGAAAAGAATTTGAAAATACAGTCTTTACTAGGTTCTGTGAAGAGCATGGTATTTTACATGAGTTCTCTGCACCAAAGACACCACAACAGAATGGTATTGTTGAAAGGAAAAATAGGACTTTACAAGAAATGACTAGGGTTATGTTGTGTGCTAAAAGAATACCATCAAAGTATTGGGCGGAAGCTATTAATACTGCTTGCTATATCATTAATCGTGTCTATTTCAGAGTAGGAACTAAATTGACTTCCTCTGAAATATGGAAAGGAAGAAAATCAAATGTTCGTTACTTTCATGTCTTTGGAAGTAAGTGTGTATTTTGAATGACAGAGATAGCCTTGGTAAGTTTGATCCAAAGAGTGATGTTGGTATTTTACTTGGCTATGCAACAAAGAGTCAGGCTTAAAGAGTACTGAATCAAAATACTGGAAAAGTAATAGAATCATCTAATGTTGTGTTTAATGAACTTACAGGGTCAGATCCAAAATCAAAAGACGAAGAAACTGAGGAATCTTGTACTCAATTGACAGGATAGATCCAAGAATTAAAAGATGACAAACAAGAGTTTGCCAGTAACTCTGAGACAATCCAACCCCCTGAAACAACTGATAATGAAATTCATTCAGGAATAGAGACACAAACTAAAACACGTAAAAAGATTGAAAAATAAATCTCATCCATGATACAAAAAACACATCCTCTTGAAAAGGTAATTGAAGATTTGGAGGAAGGAACATGCACCAGAGCTACGGCTAACATTAACTATAGAGAGATGATTAGCTCTTTTTGTTACTTACCTACTATAGAACTCAAAAATATTAATGAAGCCTTGAAGGATGATTGTTGGATTAATGCCGTGCATGAGGAATTAGAACAATTTAATAGACTAGATGTTTGGTTACTCATTCCAAGATCGGAAAACGTGAATATCATTGATACTAAATGGATTTTCAAGAATAAAATAGATGAGTCTGGAAATGTTATTAGAAGCAAAGCTAGACTAATAGCTCAAGGATACACACAAGTAGAAGGTATAGATTTTGATGAAACTTTTGCATCTGTGGCTAGATTGGAATCTATTAGGCTATTGTTATGTATTGCTTATCTACATCAATTTAAATTGTATCAAATGGATGTCAAAAGTGCATTTTTAAATGGTATCCTAAGTAAAGAAGTCTTTGTTGAACAACATAAAGGTTTTATTGACTCAAAATTTCCAGATGATGTCTTTAATTTGAAAAAAGCATTATATAGGTTAAAACAAGCTCCTTGAGCATGGTATGAAAGGCTAACAAAATATCTGTTGGATCAGGGTTATGAACAAGGAGGAGAACCTTATTTGTAAGACGTTTTTCTAATGATATTTTAATTGCTCAAATCTATGTTGATGATATTGTTTTTGGCTCAACTTTTGTTCAACATACAGGTGCTTTTATGAAACAAATGACTCAAGAATTTGAAATGAGTATGGTTGGTGAATTGACATACTTTTTGGGATTGCAGGTTAAACAATTTGCAGATGGGATATATATCTCACAAAGCAAATATGTTAAAACTTTGGTTCACAAGTTTGGTCTTGAAAATGCCAAGACTGTCAGAACATCGATTTGTACCAACCTAAAATTGTCAAAAGATAATGCAGGAACAGATGTAGAACCAAGTTTGTATCGAAATATGATCGAAAGCCTGTTGTATCTTACAATAAGTAGACCAAATCTATATCTAAGTGTTGGTATCTGTGCCAGATATCAAGCTAATCTCAAATAATCTCATTTGATGGCTGTCAAAAGAATTATCTGCTATGTCAATACTACATCAAATTATGGCATCTGATATACTATTGATACCACAGCGTTTTTGACAGGTTTCAACAATGCAGACTAGGTAGGAAACTTGGATGATCGTAAGAGTACTTCTGGAGGATGTTTCTACCTTGGAAACAATCTTGTTTCATGGTATAGTGGGAAGCAAAATTGAATATCTTTATCAACTGCAGAAGCAGAATACATTGCTGCTGGAAGCTGCTGTACACAACTATTATGGATGCGACAAATACAAAAGGATTACGGTATTATACAGGATATGTTTATTGTGTTTCGTGATAATAAGAGTGCCATTGATATATCCAAGAATCCTGTTCAGCACACTCGTACTAAACACATTGACATAAGACATCACTTCATTAGAGAATTGGTAGAAACTAAGACTGTCGTCATTGAGCATGTATCAACGAAAAACAACTGGTTGACATTTTTACTAAACCTTTAGATGTTAAAACATTTGAATCATTAAGGAAAGCTTTAGGAGTCCTGTTTTATTGTTTTATTGATATATGAATAAAACAAGTATGATAGTTGCCTTATAGGAGGATAATGGGTCAAGAGGATCATCTTTTTTTGATTTCTTTTTCCTCATCATTGTAAAGGTTTATCATTCTTAAATTTTGCATATAGGCAGAGTGTCAAAATATCTTTCATAAAACTTGAATTTTGCTCAGCTTATATAGACATGATTGATTTCTTCAAGTTCTTTAAAAAAAAAAAAAAAAAGTTGAGGAGGAACAAGGGAATGTCATGTGATTTCGGCAAAGAATCATTTATTTCTCTGAGAAAAAAGTTATCTTCACTATCTCAGTAGAAGTGTGAAAACTATCTCAAATTAGATGCCAAGGAGGAACAAGGGAATGTTAGTTTGGCTTAAGTTACATATTTTCTGAGAAAAGAGCTACCACCACTTTTGTATGCAGTAAACCAGGTATAAATAATTGTGAAAGAAGCTACATTAGTGGGTGTGTGAAAACTATCTCAGATTGAAGGATCTTGCTAATTTCTATCATGTACACACACCCTCACCAAAATTCTGGTACATTGATAAGGTATTTTCTCTTTCTATATTCTTAATTTAAGTTTAAAAGAATCTTTAATATGAGTGGGAAATTTGATCTTATCCGGATAATCAGGTTGAACTTCTCTTCTCAAAGGAGACTGTCTTATTATTATTTTTTTTTTGAAAATAATAAATAAAATATTTATTTTGTTTTCTCTAAAGTTTTTTTCCTGAGTGATATTTTATTTAAATTCTAATTGGTTAGTATTATGTCTATGGCAGTTCGTAACCTTGATTCATGCTCAAAGTCTACTAGTCTCCGTTTCATATCAAAATTGGTATCTCTATCTGCTTGCATTAAGACTTTTTTTTCTTTAATAAATCTATCTCTAAGTCTCAGATATTGTTTGCACTTATCCCAAGTTCATCTCCAATCCTTGTGAGTCGTCTCTCAGGTTTCCTTTCTCGGTTTCTCTCACCTTTTGTGCCTTCTGTCCATTCTCACTCGGTTGTGTAGAGTTTCACTTTTGATTTTATCATGCCGTGAGTAAAGCATGTTGCTGTGTAGAAGAAAGGTGGTGGTACTATCTCAACCTCATCGTCTAGCTCTACACCACCTCCGACAGTTACTCCAACTCTACCCGTCGTGACTCAAACCAATGACATATCTGGGTATCTCCATGATCCACGTCTTCAGGAACTGCCCGCTGAACATAGTTAGCCCACTTTAACAGTCGTTGTTCCTCAGTCCAACCCCAACCACTGGCCATTTGGTACCACAAACGTCAACTAATGTTACCAAGGGTTTTGATAAACTCTCAATCAAACGGAAACAAGGAGTTACTGGATCTTGGAAATATAAACTTTGACAGAGGTTTGGGCCTTCCGGTTGTGTCTCCATGTGATCTCAACAGGTGGAGTTGGATGATTCTGACTCATCAGCTCAAAAGGATGAAAAACTTAAGGATACTTTTCCTGTTGACTCGGCACAAGGGGTAAATCCTGTCAAACCTCTTAATAAAAAATCTTGAATGACAATTGTGTTAATCATTGGAATACGATAGTGTCCCAAAAAATAATTGAGGAATGAAACATTGACATTCCAAGTCATGAAAAAGCTAGAATATTGGACTTCTTATCTCGAAAAGGTTATATGTCCCCTATTTTGAAATTATCCTTTTACATTGATTGCTTGGTTCGAGACTTCTATGTAAACTTGTATGAAATTCAGACTGTCGATAGTCCCATGTTTCAAAAGGTTTATGTGCGAGGTCACATGTTTGATTTTTCTGTCAATTTGATTAGAGAATACTTGGGTTTGACCGATCTTGTTACATCCTCAGGAATTAAAGAATCTGTCACTTTGAATTTTGATGATGTTTCCTCTGAATTTACTGGAGGTCATATTCACCAATGGCCTCATGACAATGCTATTAAAGCCTCTGCTCTGTCTACAAAATACTCTATTCTTCACAAAATTTCTAAGTCAAATTGGTTTCCATGTACTTACTATTCTACAGTTTTTGCTGAACATGCACATCTTCTGTATTCCATTGGAACTCGTACTGATTTTGATTTGGGTCAGCACATATATGATCTTATTTGTGGGTATCAGCAATGGGATAAGTCCTGTGGATGTTTGCCCTTTCCAGTTCTTATCACCACAGTTCTTTTAAAACAACATGATGTTCGAGATTCAACCGATGGTGATTCGGTTTATCCCTCCAAACTTATCAAAGTTTCTTCAAAGTTGTTCAAAGGAAAGAGAGTTAATGATATGAGATCATCCACTCCTTCTGAGCCTGCCTCCTCCACTGGATGTCTCGCACTGCCCTTGTGTAGCTACACAAAGCTCTTGCCCCTTTACCTGCTGCTCTACTTCAAGTTCAACAGGCCATAATTACTTTTCATCAGGCTGTCAAAACTCTGGAACAGGCCGTCTCTATTTCTATTCCTTCCCAAGTTGATGATTTTTCCACCTTTGACTCTGATGAGTGATCTTTGGCATTGTTGTTGTCAAAAAGGGGGAGATGCACTACTGGCTCTACTGGTTGTGGTTTTGTTATGGCTTTCTATTTTTTCTTTACTGATAACATTTGGTTCTATTTTTCTTCGTTTCTTGGGTATTGCATTTTATTTTTGGTTACAGGTCGTTTTTCACCTAATGCAGATTTACATAATTGATTTTCTATGCTCTACATTGATTCTGGTTTTACTGCTTATTATATTAAAAAACATTTGTTATTTGTGTTTTGCCAAAATAATGCCAAAGGGGGAGTTTGTTAGATATTTGTTGGCTATTATTTCAGGTTTTAATAATTCATTAGGGCAATTATTATTTTGGTTTTTGAATATTA
>JAOXNR010052595.1:0-16112 GCA_028571225.1 Parsonsia alboflavescens | reverse complement strand
AAAATAATAATAAGTTATAACTATAAAATGTTTTAAAATTAAAATACTCGGGGTAAAGTTTTATACAATGGTTTTAAATAATAAATTATTATAGATTTTTCAATGAAATATAATGTTTAGGATTTAAATAATACTTTTTTATGCGATAACAAATTGTTTGGATCCTATTTTATTTATTTTACTTAGTTTAATTTAATGATAATTTAGCGAATTTTATTTATTTTTTTTATTTGCAAAGATACGGACCTTGGTAGAGGGAGATGGTCTTACCAGCATAGTTGTGTTATTCCTCCCAGTAATACTATGAGTTGACAATGAAAGTATTTGCGGATAGCAGAGGTAATTGATTTGGTTAGGCTCCACGGGTAGAGGAATGATTCAGGAGGGGTCCATTTGGACACATGCTGGAGCTACCCCGATACTTCTAGGGGTGAGCAGCGGGTCGGTTAATAGATTGACTCGACCCAACCAGACCTTAAATGGTTTGAGATGGGTTGGGTTTTTCGGTTAATGGTTTGGTTTGAAACCGATCCAAATTATACTTGGGTTGGGTTTGGTTGGGTTATAGGAATGAAACAAAACCGTCGTTTATTTTCCCTTCTATTACATTATTTTTTCCTTCCCGAATCACGATAGGACAGAAGATAGAGTTGAAGACTTCAAGTTCTAAAACCTAACCTTTGTCTTCTCTTCTCTGAATGTTAATCTCTGCCGAGTGTCGACCGAACAACTGAACAAGAATCCTCACCCTACCTGCCGAGTGCCAAGAATCCTCACCCTACCTGCCGAGTGCCAAGAATCCTCACCCCAGCGAGAATGCTCATCGCAATTTGCAAGCTCTGAGAATCCAGCTCAAATGAATAGCTGAGAGAAGAATCGCAACCACAGGTGGAATCTCAGAACAGGCTGCATGAAATCGGCACAAAATCAACCGAGCACCATCTTCAGTAGTATTCCTACTTATGTGAAATCAACCGAGAGCAGCGCATTGATATAGGGTTTCTGCAATTTTTGAAATACAGAATGTCGATGCCATGAGTTTGATTTAGTCATCTAAAGATTCCTTTTGAAGCTTTACTCATATGTTATAATTATGGATTCATGGAATGAGGTAGTTAATGTGGTTATGATTGGCATTGATGGTGTTTATTGTTGTGTTGAAATTGTTAATTGGCAATGTCAATATCTGATAGATAGGAAAGAAAAGGAAAAATCAAAACAACAGGGACAAAGGGGAGAAAATAAAAAGGGAAATAGAGAAAATTAGAAGGTAATGATTTTTTGGCTTGTTCAAGTAGTAGATGCATGTATTCTTTTGTAACTGTAATCTATATACATAGTCGGAACTGTTGCCTGCATGAAGAAATTCTGTAACTGTAAGTCTGTAATCTGTAATCTGCAAATTATTACCTATAAAATGACAAACAGAAAGAGCCCAAAGATAGGGTCTAGGTTTCTCAACAGCTTCATAGACATTTGATATCAGGACTCTAAAGTACTCTGCATAATTTTTGCAACTAAAAAGAATACCTGTAGCCTACAAAATAACAAATTCCACGTGAAACCATAATGAAGATTATGATCCAGTCAATGATAGCCAAAAAGAGCAGAAACAAAATACTCAGCTGAAATTTTCATGCACAGTAAAAGTGTATACTAGAAAAATATACAAAACATGACATCAAATCCAAACTTGTCATCAATCGTTGATTTTGTATTTCTAATTCATTAATTTTTGAACTGCAGAGTGGTAGACCTCAGCTATTATCATTGTTGATTTAAAGAAAAGTGCATGATTTTTATGTTGTAATTCTAGTTTTTGTAATTTTTTCATTAGGAATTTGGATTGAGCAAAGTGAATGGCTTCAAACGAAATGGAATTGGCAGGATGGACGTCAGATGTTGGTTCGTATACTCCATCTACAACTCAATCTCAAAGTCCAAGTTCTGATGCAACTCTGAGCGGAACATGCCCTCCACTTCCACCAAGTAGCAGTACAAATAATACAAGGGTAGGAAAAAAACATCTCAAGAGATGGTCAATTTCTTGGACTCATTTCACCCCATTAGTTGATGACAAATAGGAAGAAAAAGCTCGATGTAATTATTGCAAGAGTGTTTTGAAAGCTAGAACAAAAGGCATTGATACAAGCAATCTAATTAATCATGTGAAGGAGCATTGTAGAGTATACAAAAAGATGCAAGATGAAAAGCAAGCTGAATTGACTTTTGAAGAGATTGGGAGGCATGAAGATGGAACAGTGAAAGGTAAGTTAAGTAGTTGGAAATTTAATCAAGAAGCAATTAGGGGTGGTTTGGCTCATATGATTATAGTTGATGAATTGCCTTTTAAGTTTGTGGATGGTAAAGGTTTTAGGCACTTTATGTCAATTGCATGTCCTCATTTTAATATCCCCTCCCGTTGGACAGTTAGAAAATATTGTTACCAACTGTATGTGGATGAGCAGTTAAAACTAAAGAAGTCAATTAAGAATTTCTCAACTAGAATTTCTTTCACCACTGATACTTGGACATCAATTCTAAGGATCACTTATTTATGTCTTACTGCTCATAAAAGAATTTTAAACTTTTGTCCCATTGCTAGTCATAGAGCTGAGGATATTGGAAAGGCAATTGAGAGTTGCTTGCTTGGATTATGAATTGATAAGGTTTTCACAATTATTGTTGACAATGCTAGTTCTAATGATACTACCATTGTATATTTGAAGAGAAAGTTTAATAATCGGTGTACATTAGTTATGGGTGGAAAGTTTTTACATGTGAGATGTCATGCTCATATTGTTAATCTTGTTGTCCAAGATCGGTTGAAAGAGTTTAATAAATCCATTGAACGTGTGAGGGGGGTTGTTAGGTATGTTAGGCAGTCACCCGCAAGATTGAATAAGTTTAAAGCATATGTTGAGGCAAAAAAATTGAAAGCAAAAAATCATTGTGCTTAGATGTCCCAACTAGATAGAATTCGACTTATTTGATGTTGGAGATAGCTTTAAGATTTGAGAGGTTGTAAGGGCATTTGAGAGGTTTGAAGAACAGGATCCATATTTTAAGAATGATCTTGAGTTGGGACATGGGGTTTCCACTGATGATGATTGGGATACTACCAGAAATTTTGTAAAGTTTTTGGGGCATTTTTATGAGTTTACTTTAAAAGTCTCTACCACGAGATATGTGACTTTAAATACGTTGTTTACTGATATTTGTGATGTGCATGCCATTTTAAGCAAGGGAATTGATAGTGATGATTTTGAGGTGAAGTCTATGGCTTTGAAAATGAAAGAAAAGTATGACAAGTA
This sequence comes from Parsonsia alboflavescens, assembly GCA_028571225.1. Classification (NCBI taxonomy): domain Eukaryota; kingdom Viridiplantae; phylum Streptophyta; class Magnoliopsida; order Gentianales; family Apocynaceae; genus Parsonsia; species Parsonsia alboflavescens. The sequence goes on along the minus strand of JAOXNR010052595.1, from coordinate 12,798 downwards.
TTGGGGAAAAGTTGACAAAATGAACTTGTTATTGTTTATTTCTAAAATCATGGATCCTAGGCATAAATTAAAGCTTATGGGTTATATTTTTTGTAGAATGTATGGTGATGAGATAGGTTCAAAGATGTTGAACTTGATAAATGATGCTATTTATGACTTGTTTAAAGAGTATCAAGGCATTGCAATTCTCCAAAGTTCCCATGTAGGTGCAACCCCTACCTCTCTAAGTCCAGATTCAAGTGAGACTTTAAGATGTTCAGGTGATAAGGATAGTGTTTATGAGCCTGCAAAAAAGAAAAGGGGGATTTTTATCTATGAGGAGTACTACAAACAGGAGGAATCCATCGGTTCTTCTAAGAAAGATATGAAATCGGAATTGGACAAGTATTTGAGTGAAGAGTTAAAAGAAGATACAGAGACTTTTGAAATCTTGTTATGATGGAAATTTAACAACCATCGCTTTCCTATTCTTTCTACGATGGCTCGTGATGTCTTGCAAGTTTCATTTTCTACCGTTACTTCGGAGGCTGCATTTAGCACGGGAGGGCATGTACTTGATCCATTTAGGAGTTCTTTAACTCCTAAATTGGTACAAGCCCTTGTATGTGCTCAAGATTGGATTAGATCTTCAACATAACAAATTAATGTTGAAGAAAATTTGGAAGAGCTTGAAGAGTTTGAAAAAGGTAATATTACACTTTATGTATTTGTTATTTCATTTTTCAATTTTATGCTTTATAACTTTAACTTAAATGACTTTTAACCTTTTGTTTTGTAGAGAAGTTCAAAGATGCCAGTGAATCTCATGTTGTTGATGTTTGAACTTTGGAGGATGTTCAAATGTTCTGTTGAAGAATGGTTGTGGTGGTTAGATTGTAATTTGTTTGAACTTCGTTTTTTAAAGTAGCAATGATTTTGATGTTTGGATGATGCGTTTATGTTTGATTTTTGAGGTGAATTTTATTTTATTTTTTGTCTAGCATTTCAGGTGATGATGGGTATTAAGTTTCAAGGATCTAGATTCTAAAAGTGATGATGGTCGTGGATTGCATTTCATTGATTAAAGAGTTGGCTTGAAGATTGAATTTTTGTTGTTTTGTAACTTTTGTTGTGGATTTGACTTTTCATTAAAGTTGACAAATTCTGTTAATTTTTTTATTTGGTTATTGACTTAACATGTTGTTGAAATTTCTAGTAAGTAGTAATTTGTGAACTAGTCATTTATTTCATTAAGTGTTGCATGGCATATCAAATTGTCAAAACTTTTATAATTTGATTAATTTGTCAAAATAGGAGTTTGCACAGGTCAAAACTATTGCAAGAGTTATTTTTTTGTGTAATTATTGCAAGTTCTTGTTATAGTTTGAAATTTGAGCCATTTGAAGTTCATTTAGAAGTTGGGTAATTTCGGTTATCCATTGGATAACTGAATAAAAACTGAAACCGAACCAACTATAGATAGGGTTGGTTTTAGGTTTTCTCTTTTGGAAAAAAAAAAAAAACCGACTTTAGAAACCGAACTTGAACCGAAACCGACCCAAGCTCACCCTTAGATACTCGGGGTATTTTTACGCCCATGCTACATTTCATGTGCTTAGAAGGGAGGTTCACTTCCACGATGCTCACCCCGATGAGATGTGCTTCCACATCGGAGGTAGACTATATTGATTAGGGCCTCAAGAGTATGCCCTGATCACTGGATTTCGATTTGGCTCGGTGGATGAGGGGATTATAGAGTGGGGGTTGTCGTGCGACTCCATACATGATAGGTTATTGGGGTATGATCCATTGACCTTGACACAGACCCTTGACATGTTTAGAGCGATGGATGTTGGATCTCTAGAGCAGGATGATGTCCTCAGACTTGCTTATGGCATCATCGTCAGATACTTAATGTTGACACATGAGTTTTCAGCAGTCATTCCATATTACATGTGGTCCATCCTCGAAGATTTGCCAACTGCAGAGGTAGTTCCCTGGGCACCATAGGTTGGAGCATGACATAACATTGCTTCCAACATGTCGTTGAGGACAAGTCTCGGGCGATGAAGAGGCATTTATATGGCAATGCCTGGGTGTTAGTAGAATGACTTCAAATCTACCATTTTTGGGAATTCTTACGATTTATATTCACCCATTGGGTCCTTTATTGATGGTTTTTCTTTAACTAAGTGGTGGATGTATGCCCACTTCTCGTCCTTGTGCCCGTATTTGTGGGTTGATGCTTGTCCTGGAGCTTCTAGATCCGGCACCACACGGCACCCGAGGTGCCTTCTTCTCTGAAGGCCGATTTAGTCCACTTCCAAAGTACACTAGCATGATCTATTAGATAAGGTAAGTAATCAACCTTTCCACTTGTGTATTTTTTTTTTTTTATCTTTTACTTTTTAAAAATCACATGTTTATTAAACTAAATTACGACGTACATAGGCATCTGCTTCATCACCATACATTGTGCCAGATGAGCAGGGGCGGTAGATGCCTTATTGGACTAATTTTGACAACCTCCTGTATATTCCACTTGTTTGTTGGGGGGCTTCAAAGCCCAACTCATTCTAGGAGGTCATCCAATAGTAGCCACCCTCCTCTGCGATTATAGGGGTTAGTCTAATGATAGTTTAAATAGCAAATTATAAATTAAATAGAGATGATTTATTGTGTCTAATGTTTTATATCTATTTTATTTTTAGTTACCTGCTTCGAGAGTTGAGGATGCCAAGATCCCCGGAGATGAGGAGCATTTTGGGGAGTGACGTCCATCCCCTGTGAGATGGAAGGGTCATGGGGTGGAGGAGAACCACCACCAAGTATGTATCTCTTCATGTTTATTAAAATCAAGATTTCAATTTAGTATGTACATTTATTATAATTTAAATTTAAAATTATAGTATGCTCCTGAGAGTGTTGAGAGGCCCTATCGTTCCGCTCCTACCAGCGACAACATGATGGCCTAGCTCTTGCAGAGTTTGAGGAGTGGGTCCATGCCCGCTTTGTTTAGCAACATAAGTGGGTAATTGCTCGATTGGAGCAGCAGGAATAGCTGGCCCTGGCTTAGCACACGGCTATCCAATAACGACTGGATGAGCTAAAGCGTCGACGGGGCCTGGGGCAAGGTAGCTAGACATCTCCTCGTTCATATTAGATTAGTATAAACTCTACAATCTGAATTGGTTAGCCATTGATTATATTCTAATTGTATTTATTTTCTTCGAAACTGGTATTAGCATATGACTAGTTGTGGGCAGGATGCAGATCCACCTACCGCGTTTGTGGTCAACTCTATCCCCCAGGTTAGTTCACATTTATAATAGTTCTATCTTTTAATATATAATATTTACATAAATTAAGTTATCAGTTATGTTATTTACGAAGACGTTCAAAGAAATTTCCAAATATACCTAAATTGAAATGGATATTCTACCCAATTTTTGAAAATATATCATTTCTACCCATTTAGATCGTCCAAATTGACTTTTTAACATTTTTGGGTAATAAAAAATTACCCCATAAATGGAAAATTATGCCCTTACCCTTCGTGACTCCTTACCCAAATTGGAACAATGGCACAAACAGTTCATTTTCCCATTTCAAGACCCAACTCCTCACCTTATTCCTCACCGAAACTTTGAGAGGCCATTGATGGCTAGATAAGGATAAATGGACAAGAGAGATACAAGATATACCTTTTCAAGTATATTATCGGGGATATTCGGAAGAAACTTCTTCTACAAATATGTGGAATTTAACATAATAAGTGTGTCTCTCAAACCAAGAAGACTGTCATGGAGTATGTTTCCTTTGTGCATGTGCACAAATGGATCCATCATTACTCTGAGTTCCTCTACTGCATCATCAGTATTCTTACCAATCATGTGATTATAGCTTGACTATTGCTTTTCTCTTGACATTCATGAAAGTGCTTCCAACTTATCACTATAGCTTCAACCAACTTAAATTCTTTTTGTTGAAATAAGGAAAATAGTAACCTTATTAGCTCAAGTATTGTCGAGTGTTCATTGATTTCAGTAACTGCTCATCCACAATCCATCAAACTCATTTTTCAAATTCTTAATCCTACCCTCCCAGGGAAGATTACATTTGATTTGAAACATGAATTCTATGGATTTTGGGGAAACATACTCCATGACAATCTTCCTGGTTTGAGAGACACACTTATTATCTTATATCAATCAGATTTGCAGAAGAGCTTCTTCCAAATATCCCCGATAATAAACTTGAAAAGGTATATCTTATATCTCTCTTGTCCATTCACCCTTATTTGGCCATCAGTTTGGGTAAAAACTGAAAATGGCCCTTTCATGGTTTATTTTTTATACCAAACAGCAGGAGGGAGATGTTTGTGAGAAAGAGGTGGTAGATCTACCTGCGCTAGTTGAGGTCCGAACTACCGACCAGATTAGTTTAAAAACCTCTGTTTTTTAATATTTCATATGTGAATCGATTTTCGTAGTTAGTTTATTTATTTTAAATAGTAGGCGAAGGGGGATGCTAGTGAGAGGGAGGTGGCAAATCCACCTACTCCAGTCGAGGTCTGGACTACCGATCAAGTTAGTTTAAATATCTATCTGTTTTTTAATATTTAGTATGTGAACCGATTTTCATAGTTAATTTATTTTAAATAGCAGGTGGAGAAGGATGCTAGTGAGAGGGAGGCTTCACCCGCTCGGCCTAGTACTGTTGGATCCGAACCTATTGTTTAGGTGAGACATGACATAATTAGCTAAGTTTCCTAGTATATTTTTTACTTCATATTTATATATTTTGTTCAAGTGTCTCTAATTTAATTTCTTTACATTTAATAATTTGAATTAAAATTATCTTAGGATGGAGGATGTGCTGTTCGAATCAAGTTCTGGGCTGCAAGCCTCATGTCACCTTTCACGGACCCCTCTCACCATTTACATTCCGGGCCTCCAAAGAAGAAGCCCATTATGAAGAAAGGGGAAGAGGAAGTTTCGGTAGGAGTGCCGGGGGGTGGGGAGGGGGGGCTCCGTGCTATTTCTAATGGAAGTTCTTGGACTCCAGAGCCGCTTGGATACTTTCTGCTCTTCAGGGGAATCGGAAATTTATTTACATTAATTTCGTTTGAATATTATATCCTTCTCTTTATAATTAAGTTACTGTGTCTTTTTTAGAATGTTAGAGTTATTATTTATATTTTCTAACAATTGTGGTTTTTATGTGGCAGCAGCTCGATGGGGTGAATCCTCTCATTTGGCTGGAACTTTTTGATAATCGTTTGAGATTGCACACAGGAGCTAGAGGACCCTCATGTTGATCAGTTCATCAGAGGGCTCCAACTGGAAGCTATTGTGCATTCGAAGGCCTTCCCCATGGCGGAGAAGTTCGTCATTGCCCAGTCTTATCTTTACGTAAGTATAAAATTAATTTTTATCAATTGTTCTACCCAATTAAAAATAACTATTCCTTGCAGAGTATGCTCCATTCTGCTTTCGTTTCTACCTCCGCTAGAGGGAAGCTTGGATGTACAAATTTGATGATGGTTCCATGAGCTGGGTGAAGGGAGTTGGAGATGATGGTGAGGTCGCCTGATGGTAAGTCGATGAGGTAATAAACATATTTACTATTTAAGTTTTTATTTTATGTTACATTTTATATTAAATAATTTAATGTTTTTAATGTATTTATATTTCTTGATGCCATGTTGCCACAAGAATCATCGAGTACTTCTACGGATCTCGCTGAAGGGGGCTAAGGTCACTCCACATGATCTGAGGCCAGCACAGGATAAAGTGGTGAGGGCATGCAAGATAGAGCTGATGGAGCCGGTCTGTAGAATGCTGTCGCACCTTCTGGTACAATCCGGCTATTATTTGACTGTGGGAGTTGCTGTTGCTCCACCTGCCAAGTTCAGATATGAGTTTTTTCCCATTAAAGCCCTCCCGACTCAGTCTGATTCGACTATTTATGCGGACTATATTGCACATTACATGGTGCAGCGACTGAGGGAGTATGTCTGGACAATGCCATCACTGGACGATATTCCAAATGCATCCCAATGCATCAGAGATGATATGACTTCGATCACATTTGAGTATAGCAGCTGGGCCTAGATTTCCGTCCCAGTAATTTATTGGATTGTATCATGTATTTATATATTTTGAACAGCTTGTAAATTATGTAAATGAAAATGAAATTATATTAGTAGTTTTATTGATCATATGTAATTAAAAATAATATGAAAAAAGCTACAAGTGATGATTAATATGAACTTTGACAGATAATCACTACCTTCCATCGTTTCAAACGTGAAAAGCTAGTTTTCCATTTCCAAATCCAATTCTCACCTCCCTAGTTGTTTATTCTAATTCCCCCCCCCCCCCCCCCATTTTCATGACTGCAGAAGAAGAATATGAAATAAGGCCGAGAAAAATAAAAAACCATGTAGTAAGATAAATGAAAATATTGCAAAGTAGTAATAATATGAAAATTGATTACAAGTCATGACTCATCTCAACACTAACATCGCCTTAAAAAAAATCCACACTCTCATGGACGACACCTATATTAACATCAGCAAACACTCCTGCTTGAACTGTCGCCTCCAATGTTTGTCCAGAAACCCGAGATTGTTGTGTAGATATTAAATTAGATTGGTACCTTTCTTGAGCATGATCATGTGATAATGGAACCTCTACTTCAGGTGATGGGGCTTCTATGGCTGTGTTTGGACAAGTTTGACGATTGTATCATTTTCTTTTGCATATCATGCAAGCTTTCTTCCATCGGTATCGTTCACTTCAAAAGATGAACCGACCTTCTTGTAGTCTTCCTACCACAAACACATCTTCCAAACCTGCAATTCTATTCAAATTCGAAGAAAAAGGAACAGGCTGTATCAAAGGTGCATATGGCTTCCTCAATATTTCTGTGTCCAATGAATTTCCACAACACAAGAATAGTAATGAGTCCCAATTTCCCTATAATGAAGTAAAGATGAGAAAAAACAAATTGGGATTATGATTTTAAATCTATTTTCTAAACAATTGGGGAGGTCCGGAAGGTTGAACCTACCTTACGGAAGGTCTACTTGGCCTTTTATAAGGTCGGTTCGGCCGTCTAGAACCTCTGTTTAAATTATACAAAGGTTTTTCAACACCTGGAAACAACAATGGCATGTTTACACGGAATTCCTTCTGGTTCCCATCTCTAACATCCACAAGTCCTCCAAATCATATCCACAACAGCATTTGCTTCTCATGGGGATTACCAACTACATACTCCTCCCTAGCTCGAATTGATGTATTATGCAGCCTTTGGTGGTCAACCTTCACAACTTCCTGCTCAATCCGTTCCACAGCACGTTTGGTAATAATATTAGGCATTATAGCGGCTGCTTTTTGGCATTTATTGAACCATTTTGACACATACCCCTGTAAAACTTGTGAGCGGATGTAATAGATAGTTTTCGAGCCTTTTTTATCATTTCATTGAAGGACTCCACAAGATTGCTTGTCATTTGGTTGTATCGATTCTTCAGACAGTAAGCACCTGACCAACCCAATTGCCCTACCTCAACATCCAACCACCGATGAACCCTACGGTATAAATGTTGAATCTCTCCGGAGTGGTGGTCGTATTTGTGATTATTATAGATATATGCAGCACTTTTGAAAATCACTGCAGCACGAGATCTCTACACTTTTTCTTTAAATTTTCCTTCAATAGTCGAAAACAAAAGGCATGTGGAACCTCGGGAGATACTTTTCTCACTGGGTGTAGTATGCCTTTGTGTCGATTGGATACAATTACCAAATCATCAGGAGATCCATACGCAGTTCTTAGTCTTCTTAAAAACCACTCTCATGAATCATTGCCCTCCTCTTCATCAAATCCAAATGTAAGGGGAAAAGTTTGCTTGTTTCCATCCGCACAGACAGCTCTGTAAATTTTGCAGTGCTCCTTTCAAGTGTGTTGCATCTAGGATAACGAAGGGTCTCATGTGTTTGAAATCCTCGATCGAAGGACCAAGTGCACACAATGATCTCACAAAATGCTCCTCTGGCAATGCTATGCTGGTTACTAAGTCGGGCATTGTACGCTCCAAGAGGTAGATATATGATGGAAGTTGTCTAAGTGAGTCCTTTGGAGTTCCATAAGCGATGTCCTTTGCACACTACAAAGATCTCCAGGCTTTGGTATATCCTAACTTCACACCATAATTCTCCCGCATGTCTTGAATCACATTTTTGGGTGTGTGATTCGCACCGACAATTTTACCAGCCTACAAACAACCAATTGTTAATGCACTTACATCCCTATTTTGGCTTTGCTGTACAGTTTGAATGCAAGTGTGATTCGGGAAAAACTTGTAAATCATCCATATCTAGCATCCAACTCTACACTGTGCAGGTATCATGAAGGTGCAATGTTTTTTATTCCTGCATCGAGCCTCGAATCTTGCCTCATCAGAAAGTACCACGTGACTCTCGAGTGAATATTGATCGACTACTGTCGTCAATTCATCCTTACTGTTAAAAATTGAATCCTTCCCTATCGAACCCACAAGAAGATTGGTTTCATCTTTGGAATAATGCACTTCTGCTTCATCACCCCAGTCCATGTCTGTGAATTGAGTAGATAGGTCCGGTATAAATTGCTCAAAAGGAACTACGTGTCTAATCCCATCGTCGAAGTTCATGGGGACATCATCATCAACACGAAGGGTATATTCTTCTTTGTAATCATCCATCTTTAGCATCGGTGCCAATATTTCCGGATGTCCCAGGTTCATCGTTTACATTTGGGAATGTCCTATCCGAATTCCTTTCGTACGCATTGACAAAATCATCCATTGCATGATCACCACCACACTGATGTAATCTTTCAATTTTGTTAACGATCACCATTTTAGGATCAATTTGCCCCATCAAATACATGATCCCTTCTATATCTTCAATTTACAATAATTAAATACTTCCATTAGATAATCTAGATGCAAATGCGATTTGTACATCGAATTTGTTTAAATTAATCTTCATACAGCCTGCCATAGTTCTCTTAAAATCTTCATGTAGCCTGCCATAGATCAACTACAGACTCATCCACTTAGAGAACCATTATGAAGAATAATTCTGATTAAAGCCATTTCTGCACGATTCCAAAGAAAAATATATTCAAGAAAATGTACAAGCAATACTAGAAAGAAAATGAGAGAAATATCTTAACTTTTTGATGTGATTCCTTGAATTATGGCTAGAATTTCAACATCCATCTATCCAAACCCAAGAACACTCAAAATCTGAAATTTTGCCCAAGACTTCAACAAGAGATTCAAGCTAGTGACTAATGACCATGATTGTCTTCCAATATGATCTATTATTTTGGATTTCTTCAACCCAAATCAATTATCCTAGCCAAGAATTGATAAAGCCTAAAGTTTTACTAAGAACCCTAGAAACTTTCGGTCAAGTAACCCATTTGCATCAATTTGGAATTCAATCAAATTTTTGTAAAGTGTTTGTCAAGTTAATTGTTCTAATATAATACAAATAATAGACTATTTATAGGCTCAACCCCGAACATGATTAGGGAATTTATTAGGCCACTTAAGCTAGCTTAGGACATAAAGATAGCAGCTAATAATAAGTGGAAAAGTCCAACTAAAGTCAAGATAACTATGCTGCCAAAAACAAAGGATTTTCAACGAAAAATTTTGGGCAGTTTTCACCAATCTATCCAACTCGTGCAGCCACACTTTCAATTCTTCAAATGGGTTGATTTCTTGCTTAATCACTCCCCCTTGATGTCCTATATCATCCATATGTTGAACTCTTTCCTTGGTTCAGCCTCCATTGATGGTTGTGCTTCAAACAAAGTTGCAAACTCTAGCATAGTCTAAACACATTTGCTGAAAGTTTCAGCCTTGTTTATTCAATTTCCAACTTGCAATGTCTTCTAATCCCCTATGTAAGTCTTCATACTAGAATACATTACAAGGTTCTTTAATCTTGGTCTACTTTCGATACCAACCTTGCCACGAACTTCAAGTTGTTCTTCACGATCTAGTTTCAATACCAACCTTGCTACTTTCATCCTCAAACTTCCATGCTTATACCAGAAATATTGATCTTTGTACAAGAACTCCCAATCATTATTAATATCCTCTTCAATCTCCAATAAGTCTTTCTTCATTCTTGATCTTCCAACCTTATATTTGAAATACAAGCTCTTGTACATAAACTCCTTTATTCCATAAGCATCTTTATATGAGATCTTCCATGAATTATCCCATGCCATATATGCTCCTTGATCTCCATCACTTTTTGTTTAAAGGTAGAGAAAAAACTATCTTCATAGTTTTTGAAAGAAAAAAAAGGATTAGAAAAAAACTCTTGAAGGTCGAGATGACCATGTTGAAGGTTGATATAATCCCTTTGAAGGTCTAATTGACCTTCTAGATGGTCTATTGAACTTTAAAAAAAACACTGCTGAAGGTTGATTTCATCCTTTGAAGGTCGGTATAATCATTCAAGATCGAAATGATCAATTGGAAGGTTGGTTGAACAAAAAAGGGGGAGAGGGGGAGGGGGGCTTGAAGGTCGGCCTCTACTACCGAAGGTTGTTCTCCACTCCTAGAAGGTCGACCGATACTTCAAACACTCAACACAGGCAACTTTCTTTCTTTCCTTATACCAAACAAACAACACAAAACGGCAACAACACTTAGGAATCAAAACACAACCATCAAACACCATAACAGCAAAAGAGAAAAACAAATTGAACTCAAACTCAAACTGAACGATGCGAGCTTGATCTTGTCAAGAAAAAAACCAACTCCTCTCCCAAACTTAGACCCAACTACCTATTGGTTTTTTTCTTCAATAGGGAGAATGGATTCGTTTCAAATTTAACTTTCAATAAGGAAACTTCATCAATGATGCAATAATTGTATTCTTCAATTCGGTTTTACAACAGTTGTAGTTGCAGTTGGGGTATTTTGAATGCTGATGGCAATAGTAACTACATGATAAAAGTGAATAAAGGTTAGTTTTGCTTTTACTTTTTTAAGGGAAAAAGTCAAAATGGATATAGAGTGAAAAGTTAATTTTTGAGTTGGATAAATTATGAAATATTGTACAAATTTGGGTAATATTGAAATCTTTTCAGTCAAATTGAGTAAATGTAAAAACACTCCCTTTTTTACCACTAGTCCCACAAACATTTTATAAATCCCTAAATATTGGAATTTCATCCGATTTATGTTATTGCCAAAATCTACATTTTTCTAGGGAAAATTTTCCTTTCATATTTGAAGTTTGCCAAAGCTTATTTACATCACCAATGATTCTATTCATGCTATAACATTTTGTGCACGTTGTTCTATTCTAATTGTTAACTTCATTTAAATTTACTTTTTTTTTTTCAATATTTAAGGTCAAAACAATTCATTAATCTTAACAATATTCATGTACAAAACACCTCCATCAACACATTTTGTAAAAACCATAACTTTTGAAGGATCAAAATTTTCTCCTTTCTCTAATTTAGTTTTCTTGATCCAATTGAGTAATACTTGTGATATATCTTGTTCTAAAAAATCTTACCGTATATAATAAGAATTCATACATGAAAGAAAGAGGATGTAATATGTCCCTTTCAAAGAATATATCTTGTTATAATCTAATTCTTCTAAATTTTTAACATTTCCATGAACAATGAATCTTGAGAAACTAAAAATTCAGTGAGTGGCTAACATTCCAACTTTCATAAAAATGATATTGCTGTCTTGCAATGGTAGTTGTAATTAACTCGTGAATGTTCCTTGATGATCTCCAGACCTTGTTAATTACTTCCAAAATCAAACTCCTCCTTGAACTCTCTCCCTATTCAAATCCCTGAAAATAGCTCCAATATAATCCTCTGCATGAAATAAACATTGAAATGTACATATCAAAGAAAATTCTATTGATTTGTGATTTCTAGAAAGAGAGGCTACAACATTTTTTTTTTTTCCTTTGTGAGGTGATAGTGATGGAAGAAGTATAGTGGTAATTAAAGAAAAAACCGTGTAATAGTGAAGAGTGATTTATCCTTTTAAACAAAAAAATCAATAGAAATTTCTAACTCTAAATATTTGGGGGAAAACAACTTTTGACAAATAATTAACAAACTGAAAGAATACCGATTTTAGCAAGTCATAAAATGTTTGAGGGTGTTGAAGGTAGGAAAAATTGTTAAAGATGTAAATAAAATTTGGATAAGACTTTAGCAATGATAATAACTATTTTCCTTGGGAAAGAAATAAAATTGAGTAGATTCTTAAAATTTTTGAAGGTAACTAATAATAATAATATAAAAAAAAATCATTAAAGATATTTGATGTGGAATATTCCGACACTTATCTTACACTCATTATTGTTTAAGTTTCATTTATTATCTGATAAGTAGCCATATTTAATAATCAATGCTTCATAAGTTGTAGAAGTGTAATGATTGATGTTATATTCATTGTGAAACTCTATGAATATAGATGGCATTATATCATGGGTTCACATTTATTTCGCGTGTATGAGTTAAAAATATTTTGCCGAAGTAGTTACATACTCAAGTGTATGTATCATATGCCTTTTCTTTTTTTTTTGAATAAAAGGTTAAGGATGTAATTTTTAGGAAACTATACTATGAGTGTACTATATGCTTTTCCTTTTTTGAATAAAAAGCTAAGGATGTAATTTTGATAAAAGTATACTACGAGCCTGCGGTGGGGGGGGGGGGGGGGGGGGGGGGGGGGGGGGGGGGGGGGGGGGGGGGGGG
>JAOXNR010052594.1:0-16115 GCA_028571225.1 Parsonsia alboflavescens | reverse complement strand
TTCATCCTCAAACTTCCATGCTTATACTTGAAATATTGATCTTTGTACAAGAACTCTCAATCATTATTAATATCATCCTCAATCTCCAACAAGACTTTCTTCATTCTTGATCTTCCAACCTTGTATTTGAAATACCAGCTCTTGCACATGAACTACTTTATTCCTTAAGCATCTTCATATGAAATCTTCCATGAATGATCCCATGCCATGTATGCTCCTTGATCTCCAATAGCATTCCAAGCTATGCCACTAAGGAGGTTGCAGACAAATTCAAGAGATTTGTAGCTATTGCCATGGCCGCTCATTCTATAGAGGATGCAGCAAGGTGGGTCCTAGACCTTGCAATTTAGGCCTCTAACTCTCTGCTCCAATGTCCTCACTCTCAATCTTTTCTGATGAAGTGCGCTCCTTCAATTGACCAGGAAATCTGCCAGCAACTGCTAGACGAGGAGATTGACAAGTTTAGCGCTTCCCTTTACACTGCGATAAGCCTTCATGATCCCCTGCATATTTGTAATTGGTCCTCTCTCATTCTAATTTCGGCAATGACTTCTCTTGTTCCTTTTTGTATTGCCACATTCTCTTTGGGGATCAGCTTGAGATTGACAAGTTTAGCCTTTCCCTTTACACTGCAATCAGCCTTCATGATCCCCTACATATTTGCCTTTGGTCCTCTCTCATTATGATTTTGGCAATGACTTCTCTTGTTCCTTTTTGTATTGCCAAATTCTCTTTGGGGAGCGCCTGAGGAGGCATGCTGAGAAGGCCAAAGCGGACTAGAAGTTTGCTTCTATTATCTCTAAACTCCAGGATGCCAAAGCTCACCTGGAAAAGGAGAATGCTAAGCTGGTGGCTTCTACTGGGGGATTTGCCAGGCTCCTATTTGAGTGCAAAAGAGATTTCGATGAAATTAGCACCAACTGCAAAGCCATGTTTGAGATGGATGTGGCGCATAAGAGGATATCAAAGCTGACTGAGTCCGACATCCAGCAAAAGGAGCTTCAAGTCAAGCTGGAGGATTTCCAGGATCTTTGTGATGAGGATGGCAACCTCTCTATGAAAAGGCTCGAGGAAATTCCTGCCTTCCAGAAGTATGTGGTGAAGTTGATGAAGCCTCAGATGATGGGGGTATACGTTGAGGTGACTGATGACCTCAAGAAACTCACCCTGAGCAGAGGACCAGTGCATTTGACACTACACTTTATCATCCAGAGTCAGTAACTTCTCCTCCTTGGTGTCAAGAGGATTTGGATCAAGCTTCCTCAGAAGAATCTGTCGTTGCTGAGGTCCTAGCTCAAGATGGACAAGCTGATGTGAGCCAAGCGAGGAAAAAAAATGCCCTTGGGGAGGTTGTCCTAGGGGTCGGGATTCCGGAGAAAGAGGTCTCGGATGTCACCCCCTGGTCATGATATCTCCTAATGGTATTCCCATGTTTTGCAGTGTAGATTCTTTTTGGGAGATTTATCCTCGCCTCATGCATAACTATTTTGGGATAGGTACCCAGCCTTTTCTAGGACACTTGTCCATTTCTGATGTAGACCCCCTTTATTTTTTATTTGTCCAGATTTCCTTCTGTTTTGTAAGCCCTTCTAGTGCTATTGGGGGAGAGGCAATTGGTGGAGAAGGGGTTCCTCCAGGTAGTTCTGAGCCAATCACAATTCTAGAATAGGAGGAGGATGATCATAATGAGCCACTCATGCAATGCCAATCCTAGAAGTAGCTCCGGACCAATTCTTGTAATTTCCTAGGACTTTATACACTTAACTCTATACAATTTCTGCATTTTTGAATATTTGCAAAGGTCTGTTTGTGGTCTCTATTTTCTATACTAGCTTTATTCTTCCTGTGAAGAATTCTGTTTTGTGCACCTCTTTGCTTTTGGCATTTTGAATTGAGAACTTGAAGCAAAACATCACAAATTGAGAACTTGATATGCTCTTAAAAGAAAAAAACAAACTTATTTTTTATTTATGTCTCCCACAAACTAGAAATTGGTGGGGTCACTGAGGTAGCCATGATAGTCAGCGAGGTCTTTTTAAGTTGATTCCTGAGGTCTGCAATGTCTTAGTCAACTTTAGGCATAGAACTTCTTCAAATGGCAAATGTTCCAAGGTCTCAGGAGTTGTCTTCCTTTGAGATTAGTGAGCTTATAGTTCCATCCTTTGTGGACTTCTTGGACTACGTAAGGTCCTTCGCAGCTTTGTTGCAGCCTGGTCAGTTGACCTTATTTGCCAACATTTGACCTTTTGAGGACCATTTCTACAATTCTGAAATGTCTTGCTTTCACTCTTTTGTTGAAAAATTTTGTCACTTGCCTCTTGTTGGTTTTATCGTCTTCAATTACTTTGTTTTTGACCTCTTTAAGGAAGACGAGGTCTGCCCTTCTCTCCCCCTTGTTTAAGATAGAATTATATTTAGTCAGTCTTAAAGACTTCATGCCGACCTCAATCTGCATCACTGCCTTTGTGCCAAAGCACAAGTTGAATGGTGTTTCTCCACTAGCTTTTCTAGGTGTTGTTTTGTATGCCCATAGAATGCTTGGAATCTCATCTCAGCAAGCAATTTTGGGACCTCTTTCTCGAGCTCGGTGAGTCTCTTCTTGAGTGCTTCCAAGATAGTTCTGTTTGTGACCTCAATGAGCCCATTAGCTTAGGGATGAGTTATAGAGGTCAACCTCTACTCGATGTTTAGATTTCCACAGAATGTTTTGAGTGGGTCACCAATGAACTGTTTGCCATTGTCTGAAATTATAGCTTGGGGAATTCCAAACCTCCACACCATGTTTCTCCAGACAAAGGACTAGACTTTGGAGGATGAGATGGTTGCCAAAGGTTTTACTTTAATCCATCTAGTGACTTACTCCACGGCAACAATTAGGAAGTGAACACCCCCTAAGTCCTTTTAGGAAGGGTTTGACTATGTCAATGCGCCAGATATCAAACGGTATTGATGCATTGATTAAATACCTTATTGGCGACATGTGTGATTTGTTTCCGTGCACGTGGCAGGCTCATGCATTTCTATATGTTCCTCTCAATGTCTGAAACCATTGAAGGCCACTAATACCTTGTTCTTAGTATCTTTTTGGCCGCAGTGTTTGCTCTTATATGTGATCCACATATCCCACCATGTACCTCTTCAATGACATATTATCCCACTCCTTGGCTTAGACATTTAAGTAATGGCCAAGTATACGACCTCTTGTATACCTTATCATCTCTTATTAGGACGTAGCGAGATGCCTATCTTTGCACTTGGCAAGCTTCTTTTGGGTCCTGTGGGAGGTCGCCATCTTTGAGGAACTTGTAGCTTAGATATCACCAGTTTGCTTGATCCTCTAAAACCAAGCTCTCGTCTCGG
Source organism: Parsonsia alboflavescens (assembly GCA_028571225.1). Classification (NCBI taxonomy): domain Eukaryota; kingdom Viridiplantae; phylum Streptophyta; class Magnoliopsida; order Gentianales; family Apocynaceae; genus Parsonsia; species Parsonsia alboflavescens. Next base: position 12,755 of record JAOXNR010052594.1, on the reverse strand, counting down.
CTTATGCTTGGAGAGTTCAATTGTTCCACCAGTAGCTTTGCATTGGTCCCGACTCTGTCTCGATAGACTTTGGACAGTGCATCTACTTCTACATTTTGTTCTCTGGGTATCTTCTCTATGAGAAAGTGCTCAAGCTTGGAGGTTATATCCCTTCCTTGTTTGAAATATTTTGATAATCAATGCAACAAAGCTTGTTCGTATCTGAAGACAAACGCAAAATATATAACCTAAAACCTAACCTAATCCTAATTGGAATTAATTAAAAGAATCCTAATCGAAATTAATAAAAATAATACTAATCGGAATTAATAAAAAGAAACAGGTTTTCTTCTGTTTAGTCATTTCTTTTTTGTTCCTGTTCTTGCATCAGTTGGTATTAGAGCACTAGGTTGCCTTCACCAATGGCTGAACAAAATCGTGTTGGTCATGGATGGCGTCGTACTTGAAGGGGATATGGAGTCGTTCCTAAGGAAGACAAACAGCCTCGTCAACGAGACCTGCGAGAAAACGAAAATGAAAAACGGAGAAGGTGGATCCAAAACTAAGAGCGGCAACTGACGTAGGCTAGGTTGGATGTTCAGACTAAGGAGGGGGCGGACTAAGAGATTGAATGTGATGATGAGACAGAAGACATCAATTCATTTGGGATTTTGAACCAGGGGCGTACTCTAATAGAACGACCTGGCAGATAATCTTTTTTCCAGAATTTCGGTATGAAAATCAAGATTCCTATTTCTAAGGGAATAGTTAGCCGAAAGACTAGAAAAATCATCAGAATGATTGTAGAACAATCACCGGAGAGACAAACAGTTCACTGGAGAACCCCAAGGCCAAGCCGATGCTAGCCAGGCCACGGGCAGCATTCAGTTGCAGCAAGGGTAGCTCCTTGTCAGGCTAGAGACGAATCAGATTTGAGGGTGAATCTTTTCCTAGCCGGGAAAGAAGATGCAGGCTGGCCCGGGCTTGAAACGGGCACAAATTTGGCTGAGCGACTAGAAGCGGCAAAGCCCATAGCTTAGCTATGGCTTAAGACAGTTTTGGGCCATCCGAGATCATTTTGATGGACTTTTGGGCTTTTATATGTTCTAGGGGTCTTTTCGTAATTTTTTTATTTGTTATTTCCTAATCGGATTTAGGTTTCTTTTTATTAATTCCGATTAGGATTCTTTTTATTATTTTCGGTTATGATTCTTTTTATTATTTTTGAGCTGGATTCTTTTAATTAATTCCAATGAGGATTAGGTTAGGTTTTAGATTAGATTCGGAAATGACAAACAACAAAATTATGAAAATACCCTTAAAACCTAAAATAGCCCCAAAGTCCATCAAAACGATCCCAGATGGCCCAAAATTGTCTTAGGCCATAGGAAAGCTATGGGTTTTAACCACTTGGCCATTTCCAGTCATTTAGCCAAATTTGAGCCTGTTCTAAGCTCGGGCCAGCCTGTATCATATTTGATCATGTTCTCCTCTCTGGCTTTGTATTTTCGAATGACCTAGCTGGCTATGACTTGCAAATCTGTTCTAACATGTAATTTCTGCACCTTGAGAGCTCTTTGAGTCTTCGGTTTGCAAAGAGAACTTCATATTTGGATTCATTGTTCGAGGTTGGGAAGTTGTATCTGTTGAGCCGTCTATATACATTGTCCAAACGTTGCTTTCACAGGTGCTTGTGAGCTTCAGTAGAGCTCTTGTGCATTCCTTTACGAAGTCCGTGAGAGCTTGAGCTTTAACTATTTGAATTTGATATCCTGAGAGCTCAAGGGAGCGCTTCATTGTTCTGCCTAACAACTTGATCATGGCTAGAGCTTGTTTTAGTTTAAGATTTGTTAACACTCTTATCGGGCAAGCTTCAAAATATGGCTTTAAGTTCCTCGATTTAATGATAATGAGGTACAAGAACTTTATGAGGTTCGAATATCTAGGTTCTAGACCTCTGAGCAATCTACTGACAAAATAAACAGGGAACTGTTGTCCTGACCTCTCTACCAACAGCACTGAATTGACTGCTTTCTCTATAGCAATAAGGTACATTGAGATTTCCTCTCGTAACCTCGGAAAGGCAAGTTGAGGAGGCTACCTTAGGAGTTCTTTCAGCTTGATGAATGCCGCTTGACAGTCCTCGGTCCACTAGAAGTCCTTCGGCTTCTTTATGACATAGTAGAATTTTTCTCCTTTGTTTGCCATTTTTCTAATGAAGTGCCCTAATGCTGCCATCTTCCCCTCTAGAATATAAAATTCCTTGATGTTTCTGGGGGGTTCCATGTCCAGTAGATCTTTTATCTTGTCTGGATTGGCATCAATGCCTTTTTCAGAGATCATGAAGCCCAGAAATTTACCTACTAAGACTCCGAAGGTGCATTTTTCTGGGTTGAGCTACATGTGAGCAACCTTCAGGGTCTGGAATGTTTCCTTGATATCATCAATGAAATCTTCAAAGGTCATGGACTTGATCACTATGTCATCCACGTAGACCTCTGCTTTCCTCCCGAGCTGATTTATGAACACCTTATCCATAACTTATTGGAATTTTGCCCTTGAATTCTTTAAGCCATATGGCATGTTGGTGTAGTAGACTGTCCCGTCCTCTGTGATGAACGAGGTCTTTTCCACGTCTTCAATAGCCATTGCAATTTGGTGGTATCCCTTGTAAGCATCCAGGAAGCATCACCACTAGTACCCAACTATGGAATCAAACATTAGATCTATACTTGGAAGTGGATAGGAGACCTACTGGCAGTACTTGTTAAGTGTAGTGAAGTCCACACACATCCACCATGTCCCTTCTTTTTTTGAGACTACAATTGGGTTGGCCAGTCATTCTGGGTATACCACTTCTTTCAGAATCCCAACATCGAGAAGAGCTTGGACTTCTCAAGCTATGACTTCATCGCACTCAGGGGCGAAGGTCCTCTTCGTTTGTTTTACTAGATTAACTTCGGGCTTGAGTCCGACCATGTGTTCAGCAATTTTTCTGTCCACAAATTTGACGTCACTAGTCTGCCAAGCAAAGACCTTCAGATACTCTTGATGGGAATCAACGAGTTTCCCTTTGACTTTGGGAGGCAATGACTCCCCAATTTTGATCCCTTTTTCAGGGAATTTTAAGTTAAGGAATACTTTCACTCCTCCTCCAGCTGCCTGAATCTGGAGATTGTCATCCTCTTTCCGGAGGTCAATGCATTCCTCCTTCTCAAGCTCAAGTGAGCTCTCCTCATTACCTTCAGTGAGGTCACATTCTGTAGCAAGTTGTCTGCCCCCCTCTAGGACGATCCAAGTGTCTCCAACTTGGATTTTCATGCTATAATTGAGTAGATTAATTTCTACTCTCTGGTCTATGACCCCCTTCTGCCCAGGATGGCATTGTAGGTTCCGGGGGCATCGACCACCATCCAGTTCATGATTTCAGTGGTCCTTTTGTCATTTGCACAAACTGTCGTGAGGACTTGGACGATCCCATTAGCATAGGTCGTGCCGCCTTTGAAACTGGTTAGAACTGGGCCTGACCTTATTAGTAAGCTCTTGTCCTATGCCCATCTGGTCGAAGGCCTTCTAGTATATGACATTCACAACGTTTTTAATGTCCATCAAAATTTTGCGAACTACGGAATCTCCGATATGTAGGGATACAGTGAGGGGCTCTGAGTCTTCCCCTCAAGCTCGCTTGGACATCCTTTCAATGGCATTTATTTCACGCACAAGAGGCTATTGATTTTGAGAAGCTGTCAGTGGTGGATTAGTAGGGACCTCGTTGCTAGTTAGGAACTCTTACAAGTGACTTTCTTTCACAAACCTCTAGATCTCAAACTTGAGGCAAAAGTAGTCTTCAATGAGATGGCCAAAGTCCTTATGATACTGACAGAACTTGGCCAGGTCTTTTTTGGCCACAGTACTCTTAAGAATCTTGGGTGGCTTCAGAAGTCCTCTCCATGACCACCAGGATTTCTGCTCGTGACATTTTGAGAGGGGTGGTCAAGAGGTCGAGGATGGTCTTCCTCCTTTTGTCCGAGGTCCCTCCTTTTGATTTAGGGTCTTTCCTATCTCTCTTTGATTTTTGTGGGCTCCTTGAATGCCCCTTGTTGTCTTTTTCAGTGGCTAAGGCAAAGCTAGGGATTTTCTCCTGACTATTGTCTCTTCAGCTTTTATCAGTTTTTCAAGAAGCATCTGTAGCTCCTTGATGGTTTTTACTGGCTCCTCAGCCAATCTGAGGGCTACGTACCCCCCTTACAAACCTTGTTTGAAGGAATTGATGTAAATAGCATCATTTTTCTACTCAATCTCGATAGCCTCTTTGTTGAAGCGACAATAGTAGCTTCGGGTGCTTTCTTCAACCTTTTGTTTAATGGTAAAGAGCTTATTCAAGTCTTTCTCGCACCTCGTGTTGCTTTCATAGTTTTTCATGTGCAGCTCTTTAAGCTGTGTCCAGTTTGAGATGCTGGCTTCAAGGACGCCCTTGAACCAGGACTAGGCCTTTTTGGTCAGCGTCGACTAGAAAGCTCTACACTTGACATGGTCGGGGTACTTGAACTTCACCATGTAGGACACATATTCATCAATGCGCTGTTGAGGCTCCCCTGTACCACCATATTTCGCCTCCAAGTGTGGTTCTTTGAATCTTGAGGCATCCGAGAAGTGCAGATGCTATGGACAAATGACGAAGGCTCGGCAAGATTGACGCAAGACAGAAACTATGGTGCGAAAAGTAGAAACTCAACTATAATCAACTTCACTCGAAAGCCTTATTACAGGAAAGGGCAATTCAAGAATAAAACGATAATATTCTTGAGATACTATGATACTCGAATTTTATTGAATGAGAACTCAAAAGTTTCAAAAACATCAAAGTCTGCCAATAATCAACAAAAACGGCAATAAATAAACCCTAAATCGAAAGTAGAAAAAATTACGAAAAGACCCCAAAAGTTTCTAAAAATTATAGAAAACTGGAAAAAAGGCCCAAAAGTCCATCAAGATGACCCCGAATGGCCAATAAGCGGCCTTGGTCACGATCGTGAGTATTGCTCACTAGACTGTCTTGGATGGACCCGTCAAATTTGAGCCCATTCTGACTCTCCCACAACTTTTCAGTTTTTCTTATTCGACCCCAAAAAATTTTTCCGATCAACTACGATTGCCTTGAAACTTCTCCTGCAGCCTCTTGGACCTGCATGGACCCTCTTGAATATCTTCGTGGGCCAGCTCTATGTCAGGCTTCCCCTCTTCATAAGAGTTTGTCCTCAAACTCGGATTGTCCCCATGGAAACAGGATAGATGTTGTACGTTGAAAACATTGGAAATGCAGAGACCATCCGAAAGCTAAAGCCGATAAGCGTTGGTTCCTAGCTTCTCCAAAACTTGACAGGGGCCGATCTTCCAGTCTTTAAGTTTGTGATAGGTACCCAATGGAAATCGTTCCTTGGTTAATGTCACCCACACAAGATCTCCCACCTCGAATTGAACATCCCGTTGAGCCTGGTTTGCCTCTTCTTTGTAACGTGTATAATTTTGCTCCAAGTTGGACTTCACTGCAACATGAACGACCTACAAATCCACAATGCTCTCCTCCACATTCTCAGACACAGTTCCATCAGCAGGAAGTGCTAGGTCGATCGAACTCCCTAGGATTCCTGTCATACATAATTTGAAAAGGAGAGTATTGAGTAGATCTGTTAATTGAACAATTAAATTCAAACTCAATCTTGGGAAAGAGAGAATCCCAAGTGCCGAAAGTCTTGATTTGAGCTCGAAGCATATTGCCCAACGATCTGTTCACCACTTTAGTTTGCCCATTTGTCTGAGGATGATATGGACTACTGAATTTCAAAGTCGTCCCCAATCGCTTCCAAAGTTCTTGCCAAAAATGACTCATGAATTTGGTATCCCTATCAGACAAAATAGTCCTAGGTATGCCAAATCGCCGAACTACCTCAATAAAGTATAGTTCTGCTATTCGGCTAGCATCCATGGTCGTCTTGCAAGCTATAAAAACAGCCATCTTACTGAATTGGTCCAGCACAACAAAAATACTGTCTAATCCCTTATGTGTTCTTGGCAATCCGAGAACAAAATCCATGGACACATCCGTCCAAGGCTCATCTAGAATTGGCAATGGAGTGTATAAGCCCTGATTACTGCTGCTGCCTTTAGATACTTGACAAATTTTGCATCTTCTTACATAATCCTAAACGTATTTACCAATCCCAGGCCAATAAAAAAGTTCCTTAACCAAACCAACCGTTTTATCTTTCCCAAAATGCCCTTGAGCATGCAATTCTTGGACAATCAATAGTGGCAAAGAAGTATTTGGAATACACAAAGAGTTACCTCGGAAAAGATATCCCTCATGCAATATGAAATTGCTTCGGAGTTGCTGCTCAACATCTCGCACCACCTGTCCAAAATCAGTATCACTCCGCAAGTCGTCCCGCAGGCTCTCAAAGCCTAAAGTGACAATTTTCATCATGTTCAACAGCGAATGCCGCTGACTCAAAACATCTACCACTCTGTTCATAACTCTCGATTTGTGCTTAAGGGTAAAAGTGAATTCCTGCAACATGGTGATCCAATTGGCATGACGGCCATGAAGCCTGTGCTGTCCTTGAAGGAACTTCAACACCTGATGGTCTGAATACAATATGAACTCCCGCTGAATGAGGTAATGTCGCAAATGTTGAAGTGCTCAAACAATGGCGTAAAACTCAATGTCATAAACCTAATAATTCAATTTCGCACCACCTAACTTCTCCCCAAAGAATGCCACGTTCCTTCCTTCCTAACTCAAAACCTCTCCAATCTCGACTTTTGAGGCCACACAATCTACCTAAAAAATCTTCCCGAAATCTGGCAAAGCTAAGACAGGTGCACTGGTTAACTTGTCTTTGATCTCTTCAAATGATTGCTGAGCCTCCTTAGTCCACATAAACTCCTTGGCGTTGTAGAGGTCCAACAATGGGGCCATAATAACACTGAATTCTTGATGAACCGCCTGTAAAAACTAGCCACGCCGTGAAATGATCTGACCTCTATGACACTTAGTGGTTGAGGCCATTCTCGGACTGCTTGAATCTTTGATTCCCCAGGAAATATCCCCTTGGCCGAAACCATGAACCCAAGAAATACAAGGCTATCTGTCATCCACTCACACTTCTTGCAATTTGCAAATAAACAATGCTCCTTAGAGTTGTTAGAATCAATCGTAAATGCTGTATATGATCCTCATCTGTCCGACTATACACCAGTATATCATCAAAATAAACTACGGCAAAGCTATTCAAGAAAGGCCAAAGTACCTGATTCATGACCCTCATGAACGTGCTTGGTGCATTGGAGAGTCCAAATGGCATCGCCGTCCACTCAAATAATCCGTCTGCCGTTTTGAAAGCTGTCTTCCATTCGTCTCTCGACTTGATCCTTATCTGATGATGTCCGCTCTTCAAGTCAATTTTCAAAAACACCGCCGCCCCACTAAGTTGATCCTGCATGTCATCAAGTCTCGGAATTGGAAAATGATACTTGATGGTGATTCGATTTATTGCACGGCTATCTACTCTCATCCTCCAACTTTCGTCCTTCTTGGGCACTAACAAAGCTGGTACGGTGCAAGGACTGACACTCTCCCGGATGTACCCCTTATCAAGCAGCTCGTTCACTTGGCCCCTCAATTCTTCATGCTGTTGAGGAGATAGGCGGTAATGCACCTTGTTTGGTAGGATAGCTCCTGGAACCAAATCAATCTAGTGCTGAACATCACGCATTGGGGGTAATCCTGGTGGCAACTCCTCTTGTAGTAAGTCATAGAACTCCATCAAGACTTCTTTCACCTTTTCCAGAATTTTCACCTCTTCTTTTTGCTCTGCCAATCCTACCACTTTGGTTGAAACCAATGCAAAACAAACCTCGGCTTCACCAACCACTGCCTCAAACTCCTTGCGGGGTACACAAATAATAGCCTTCTTTCCTTCTGCAAAAGAATCCCGCATTGGTTGCAATACCACTTTCTTGCCTCCTCTGTTAATGGTATAGTAGTGCATAAACCCATCATATACCACCTTGTTTTCATACTGCCATGGTTGCAATACCAGTAGGTGTGCGGCATCCATCGGCACCACATCACTATAAATCACACAAGTATACTGTGGCCCAATCACGAATTCTACCCTGCATCTCTGATCTACCCGCATTTCTGTTTCTTTGTTCAACCAACCGAGTTTGTAGGGCTCAATATGTGGCTCCATCTTCAAATTTAGTTTCCGAACAACTTCCTGTGAAATTACGTTTTCACATCTATGATTACTTTGCAGACTTTCCCTCCAATGGTACAACGGGTAGTGAAGATATTCCGACGTCGCCAATCCTCATCAGCCCGCAGAGCAAAACAAATTCGACGTAAAACCAAGCTCTCTCCTCTTACATCCTCTGGTGCCACAACGTACTCTTCCCCCTCTGCCATCTCAGCATCTTCGAACTCTCCGACATACTCATCTGCAATTCCTTCCTGGATCAACAATTGCGACTTTAGCCGGGGACATTCATAAGCATAATGACCCTTCTATTGGCACCGGTGGCAGATGCTATTTGCTTTGTTAACCTGTGGACAAGTCTGCTGCGGCCCCGTTCCCTGGCTCGACTGCTCTATTCCCTGGCTCAACTGCCCTGAACTTCGTCCTTGTTGGGAAGGCGGATTGAAAACCTTTGACAAAGAAGAAGATGACGCTGGGCTGTTTGCCATTAGAGTCCGCGGAAGAGTAGGGTATCCTCTGCCGAATGTTACTCCCCTGCTGAGTTCGTTCCAATCGTCCAAAACAGCATCCCATCCAAATATCGCTGATACCGAAGAGATTACCACCACGCTGCGGCTCTGTCTTTGAATCTGATCACGACCAGCCCTACCATCTTATCCTCAAGGACTTCTCTCAACGAGAAGAATTCATCCACGGTGCTCAACCAATCCAAAACATTCTTCCGGCACCAAACTCCTGGTAAACTGAGGAATCTCAAGTTTAATTCTTGAACCCCATCGCGGCATGTGGACGACCCTAGCCCCCACCCCTGGATTCCCATGATGGCCTCTCCCTATGCTGCGGCGGCGGCGGCGTACTACTAGCCCTCTCGCGGGTTGCTCAACATTCTGCTCTACTGGCGGATTCGCGACTGTCATCCGCTGCAGCATCTGATGAAGAATTTGCATCTGCTAGTCTTGTCGCTGATCCTATCGATCTTGAAGCTCAATAAGTCGCTGCATCTCCCTTCCACATTCTACTTGGCTGCTGCGCAATTCTTCCAAAATCGCGGCTATGTTGGATCAACTCCTAACGTCGTAGATCTTGGCTCTGATACCAATTGACGCAAGACGGAACCTATGGTGGGAAAAGTGGAACCTCAATTGTAATCAACTTCACTCGAAAGCCTTATTACAGGAAAGAGTGATTCAAGAATAAAACGACATTATTCTTGAGACACTATGATACTCGAATTTTATTTAATGAAAACTCAAAAGTTTCAAAAACAGCAAAGTCTGCCAATAATCAAACAAAAACGGCGATAAATAAACCCTAAACTTAAAGTAGGAAAAATTATGAAAAGAACCCAAAAGTTTCTAAAAATTACAGAAAACTGCCCAAAAGTTCGTCAAGATGACCCTGAATGGCCAAAAAAAGGCCTTGGTCACAGCAAAGTAGTGAGTATTACTCACTGGATAGTCCCGAATCGACCCGTTAAATTTGAGCCCATTTTGAAGCTCCCACAATTGTTCAATTTTTCTGATTCAGCCCCAAAAACTTTTTCCGATCAACTCCGATTGCCTTGAAACTTCTCCTATAGCCTCTTGGACCTGCGTGGGCCCTCCTGAATATCTTCACGGCCAAAAAATGCAGTGACCAAAGCCGTTTTTTGGCCATCCAGGATCATTTGGATGGAGTTTTGTACCTTTTTCTAGTTTGCTGTCATTTTTAGAAACTTTTGGGGTCTTTTCTTAATTTTTCCTGCTTTCGGTTTAGGTTTTATTTATTGCCATTTTTGTTTGAGTTTCGGCAGACTTTGATGTTTTTGAAGCTTTGAGTTATCTCATTCAATAAAATTTGATTATCATAGTGTCGCAAGAATATTGTTGTTTTATACTTGATTCGCCCTTTTCTGTAAAAGACTTTCGAGTGAAGTTGATTGCAGTTGAGGTTCTATTTTCCCACCATAGTTTCCGTTTTGCGTCAGTTATGTTCTTGTTCGCTGAGACCTTTCTTGTTCTCGACCTATTTCATGAGGTCAGATGTCATTCCTCACTTATGTGGGTGGAGGCTAGCTGGGCTGTGCCCATTCTGCCTGGCCTCGGGGCTGCTGTAAATCTCTCCGAGAAGGCTCCGGAGTGTGTGCAATAGATATGTAGTCACATTCACATTATACTCTCTCCAAGGCTACCACCATCTGTTCTAAGAGGTCCGCTAGGAAAATCATCTATGTTCTACCAAATCTTTGTGGCTTGGGATTGTTGGTTATAGACTGGGGATGCCCCTGTTTGAGCCCCCCTTGTGTAGACGGGGGCCAGGCTGGAACCCTCCGGGATAGGCCTTAGTGTGTTGGCTGTTGTTGATCCTGTTGTATGGCAAGCCCTAGATTATTATTTTTATTGGTAGCTTGCGCTGGTGGTGGTATTTCTGGCAATGTTTCTCCAGTGTGTAATTCCATTCTGTAGGGTGGTCTGTCTCAACGCGGTGGTTGAACGCTTGTAGGCTGTGATTGAGTCATCAGGCTTTTTTATTTGTTTTGTGTAGGGGAAAAGGCTAAGCTTTTTATCTAGATTCCCACTGGAAGGGCCAAAAGTGATCGGGCTCAAAATTGAACACTAGGGCACCCCAAAACCGTGATGACGTCAATGGACTGCAACTAGAGAAGAAAATAGAGATCAGTCACAGGAGGTGGGCTGTGCCAGGGGAATAGCTCCTATGCCTACATCAATATTTCGAGAGTAATTAGGGGTAATTAGTTCTCATAGAAACTGTCTCTTGTGTATTGTGTTTTTTCTTAACTTGTTCATAGATTGTGTCTAATTTGGTTTTAAAAGAGAGATCAGTTACCTCCTCAATTTGGGCTTTGCTATTACAAGACAATAGGCAATCGAGATAGTAGTGGGATTGTGGAATCCTGCCAAATGCTCCTATAATAGTGGAGTTTCCCTAGGTTGAGATATCTTGCCATTCATGTCTCCGTCGAGAGTTATAAGCTCCCTAATCGACCACTAGACCAACGGTGCGACCTACCCGTGGACATCGAGGGTCTAGACTATCTCTTCTGGGTGGTCGCTCGGAGTGGTAGTAGGCTCATTGGAGTTGTTACGAGTCATGCACATCTAGTCGGGGCATGGAAGATGTATGAGACGAGTTGGGAGTTACCAAGTCGTGGGCCGAGGTCTAGTGGTGCCTCTCTCGAGCTCATTCGGGACGACGATGACCTTGGAGGTCGGTGGTAGCAGGTCACTGCCCACTTATCCTCATTGACTCTGTGAGTCTGACTTTTAGGTATTGAAGGCTGGAGCCTTAGACCCATTTGAATTGACTTCTGTCTAGGTCCTGCCCATTTCCCTTGACTTGTTTGGGTTGTGCCCATTTCTCCCATACATGCTCCATGCTTTATCTATTTGAGAAAACAATCTCAAAGACTCCTTTGATTTATCCTTTTAAATGGGTGTTTTTATTTTAATTCTTCTTTTTTCCCCCTTTCGGAATAGATGTTGAATTCTTTTTCTTGAACAAAATGGTTAAATAATTCAGAAATATCTTAATTGTGAAATAATTTTCACACTAGTAACTAAAGAGATCATCTCTTAACTTTGAAAACATGTGAAATGAAACTCACAAATATGTGTTTTGATTAATAATATTCTTAGAGGTTGCAAAAATATATACTCCCTCTATCAATCACTAGCCTTCGTTTTGCAAACATTATGATAACTTTTTGATGTGGGATGATTTTTGGATCATCTGTAAATTTCCAAAAAACAATCGAACTAGAAAAACAAAAGTGATTTTTTGAGTGATCACTCACGATTTTGGGGTGTTTTGTGTGATCACTCACAATTATTGGCCTAACTTGAATTGCAATTCAAAACCAAAAGAAGACAGGAAAGATCGTTCCTTGAATAAGAAATATTGTCTGAAGACAAAGCTAGTTTAAAAGTAAGATAAAACAAAATATTTATAATCTAAGTCTATCCTAAACCTAATCAGAATTAATTAAAAGAATCCTAATCTGATTTAAATAAAATAATCCTGATCCGATTCAGAAGTAATTATAAAAAAATAACACAATTACCAAAATATCCCTAAAATACAATTAAATTACAAAAACACAAGATAATGCCCGAAACCCCATCAAGACTATCCTGGATGGCCGAAAAACGTCTTACGTCATGGCAAAGCAATGAATATTGCTTAGTGGCCAATTTCAAGTCATCTAGTAAAGTTTTCCGCCCATTCCAAGATTGTAGGTCCGACCCGCATCTCAAGGCAGAAGGTCCACAATATCCGTTAGTTGGATCAGTTCGAATGTCCACATTACTTTTCTGAAGGGAATAGGATCCCGAATCCACAAGGAAACGAATCCGGAGTCCCAAGATTTTAAAAGCTTTCACACATTAGAGTTCGAGAACGATACCTGGAATGATGGTTCGCCGAGATCTTGTCCTGCGGAATGGATCTGGACTTCTTGATCTACTTGCATAAGATCTTCTAATCTATTCCCTATCTGTCTGGGTGAACAGAAAGGAA